>JAGVSQ010003435.1:0-21627 GCA_022683975.1 Rhyacophila evoluta | reverse complement strand
CGGTATACGCCCGCATAACGGGTGTGGAGACGTGGCGGGTGGTGGAGGGGAAAGTGTATAAATGCATATGATCCAATTTTGAAGCGATTTTAAATTTTAACAAAATATATGATCAAAGTAAGCCACACTTAAGTTATGTGTGTAGATTATTACTAGTACAAATATATTGAAAAATCTTCATTCTTCGAATATCTATATTATAAATCAAAAAATACTTGTGTATGTTTGTTCGTCACAAGGTCTCTTCACAAACGTTGAACAAGAGCAGCATGACATGTTATTGTTCACTTGTTATTTTACTACTCATTTATAGATCTACTGATTTACTTTCAACTTTAAACATCATCACCGATGATCAATAATATGTATTATATTTAAAGGTTTTATTCATATTCCATAGTTTATATCATGAAAGAGAAAATATATAAGTGTCTCTGTCTGTCTCCCACTTAAAAAAATTCCCACAAACAGTAAACAGAAAGCTTGAAATTTTTTACATGTTTTTTTGACTGTCATTTCTAGGTCAACTGTTTTGTCTAGCTTAATATTGAAACAAATGCACAATGATAGGATAAATAAAATTAATTTTAATAAAGAATGAGTTTGAATATTTCGTAGGCAAAGCCGGATAGTAAGATTGGTAACATAATTTAACATGTAAGTATTTAATTATATTCCTACATTAAATCTGGACATGATAAATATAATGTTATTTATATGTTTTTTATTGTTTCATGAAAATTCCTTCATAGATTACAATGTAAGGAAATTGAATATTATTTCAACTTTGATGTGTAAAAATTCGTAAGTATTATTTATACAAAAGTTTACTATGTGTGAATGTTTAAAATACGGATCCGTAAAAGCACTTTCTAGAGATAATCCATCCTTGCCATGCGCATATTTTAAATCTAACAACTAGCTTCGCAGAGATTTGTAACACTGGTAACATAGATATAAAAGTAGAAACTTTTTTCTTATTTATGAAGGTATGGTTCAACTTTATAACAAACTATGCGTATATTATTTGAATTGATTTAAAAACTAAAAATTGAATTGCTGAAAAAAGAGTTTTAAAAAATATGTAAAAAAACGTCTAAAACTACTTCCTGGCAAGCTATTGTTAAATCGATTCTTTTAGAGCTATTATTTGACGAATATTATCTATCACTTGTTGATCTACTTCCTGCCAACAAATTAGTAAAAATTTAGAGAGTTGTGTCTTGCCCATCAGGATCCTTTGTCAAAATAGTTATAAAATATAACTTTATTTAAGATTGAGGATTTCCGTGATTATGTTAAGTCTACTGACGAGTTACGGAAAAAAATATCGGTATTTGAAATGAATTTTATTTGCCGGTATTCATGTTAGGTTAGGGCAGGTTAAGTTTAGTTATGTTAAAGGCCTATTACACTACACAATATTAAGTGCTCTTAATGCAGAGTGGGCGTGGTCTCTTGTATGTGATTTAAGTGCCTAAGGCTTACTACACCGCACTTAGTAAGGGTAAGGGTGCCTTGAAATGGTGTAGTGTAATAGGCCTTTTAGTCATAATTTAAATCTGTACTTAAGATGACAATTCTTCAGTCTATAAAATATTACTTTTTATAAAATATTTACTTTGTGTGTTTTCACATCGGATTATTTTGGGAAAATGATATGTTTTTGAAATAAAATGCTACGTGTGAAATAAAATTAATAAAAATAGAACATACATTTAATGGTAAATAATATTTAGAAAATCGTTAGAAATATTTTTTTGAATAAAAAAGAAATACATAAAAGCGTATGTGTTTACAAATAAAAAATAACCCCGGAAAAATATTCGTAGAATTGATAAAAAAAAATTCTTTCATTTTTGTGAAAATAATATTTACTTTTTTAATAATACTTGGAATTTTTTGGCTTAAAGCTTCGATGAAATAAAGTCACAGGGACGATCAAATTTCTAATGTAAGTCGTTACCTCTGCAAGTACGTCGTATATGAATCTGTTTTTACCAACGGAACTTTAATATTACTCTTATTTTTTTATATTTTCAGGAGATAAAACACAGCCTAGATTGTCAATTATCTAATTCTAACACACGATAAAAAAATATTACTGATTTAAATCTCGTCTCTGGGAAGTACATAAAATTTATTTTTGCTCAGATTCTTTATTTACAGAATTTAGCTTTTATGTTCTCAATGGTTATTATTAATGACATTCAAAAATTTACATTTTCTTTTTAAGCAAACAAAACGATATAAATTAAGCGTATATAAAATAGGGTGATTCTATGTCGATGACAAAATATAGAACAAAGTTATTTTTTACTTAGATTTTTTATTTACAGAATTTAGCATTTATGTTATCTTTGGTGATTATTTATGCCATTAAATTATTACATTTTATTTTTTAAAGAATCATAATGTTATAAATTTGACACATATAAAAATAGGGTGACAAAGAACTCAAATACTAGAACTAGAACTAAAATATAGGAAAAATATGTTTTTATAAATATTCAAAAAAGCTTTTCAAAGTAAATTTCATCAATATATTATTACGTATACCAAAATCTAAATTGTACGAAATTAAATGGATGCTTTTTACGAAAAATTTTATTTCAAATAACAAATTATATATTCATTATACTGGTACAAATTTTTGTAAATTAGATTTTTTAATCTTCTTCTATAGTTAAAATACATTAACAGCGTTGTTACCATATTATTCAACTGTTAATAGATATACCCACTAGCTTCCCGTCCCGTCATAACGTTTAGTCGTAGTGTATTCCGGATCTCTGATTTCGAGAAGCGATCTACTTTGTTCGATGGAAATGTCAAAGGAGTAAATAAAAATTACATACAACTTCAGTTTACATTGACACATACTGAATTGTGCTGAATATAATACAATCTTTATATATTATATATATATATATATATACCTAAAGACACTTATTTTATTGAGTATTCGTGTGAAGAGATCATCACGCTCATTATGTGATGCTGAAAACCTTTAAAAAGCAATACAATTCACCTTTTTTGCAACTGGATCAGATACCTGATAGGTCAAACGTTTGCTTAGCTTAGACCGACATATGTATTTCTTCCCATTTCGTACATAATTTCGGACATTCTCAAAGTAAGTATAGAATCAGTTTTCAAATCCTTCCTAAATATATAACTTACACAGTAACTTGTCGAATTTATCTAAACATTACTAGAACAAACGTTATATATAAAATATTCGCACATCTCACAATCATCCATCACAATTTGAATTAACTTAAAATATGTCTCAAAATAATATCGATTTGGTAATATAGATATCGATAGCTATGTATACAGATACGCTCTCTTATTGTATTTTTTTATACTTAAATTTAATTTGATTTTGGGAGATTGAAGACTTCGATATTATCTATTTCGTTTCAACGGAAGGCTGTCTTTAAAATTTAATTGATTCCTTTTTGTATAAGTATTTTTAAATGTTTATACATTTTTTATACGGTAATATCAACATTGATTATTCTTTAATAAGCACTAGATTTTTTATTGTTTGAATTATATTCTTGACGTTTTATAGTTGAAGAAAATGCTGAGAACTATACATATTATAATATTGGGTTATTTTAGTAACCACCAAATTGCGTTTAATAGGTTAAGCAAATATTGATTGTTGTGGTTTTATCTAATTTTTACCACTTCTTACTCGATGGTGGATAGTGAGTGATCAGTATTTATATTTAATTTTATTTCGTCACATATATCGATTATAAGTTATTTTAATACTTTGTGTATTTCTCAAAGCACTGTTGGTATTTGGTTGTGGTACAGGGTCGATCACTCATTTGAATGATGTCATTGCGCCTCAGAGAGAAGAAAAAAGAACGCTGTGAGTGGCTAGATCGCCAGTCAGTAAATGATATTTGCCTGGGAGTTTCGCCTTATTTGTTTCCACCGCTATTTTTGCATCTATTTTATATTATTTGATTATAAATGATTTGAATGGCTTATTATAATTGATCTAACAGATTTTGGATAATTTTACTTTAAAATATCCATTTTGAAGGCACTTGAGGGCCAGCATCTTAGCTTTTGGTACAGTGAAGCAAGAATTAATAACTTTGTTTAGCTATGTTATTAGTAAAACATTTTAACAATAATGATGGTTAGATTGTTTATATTGCGGTAAATGCGCCAGTTCCATAATATTTGTACGTGAAATAATGATGGTTTTATTTATATGGGGTAATTTCACGCTGGTCGTGCGAGCAGACAGCGCTGAAGAAATTGTATTATACGTCGCTGTTTATTTAATCAGTTATTAGTAATCAGTATAACAATAGACACGTGTACACGTGTAAGCTGTAGAATTAAATGCTTTTGTTATTTTAATTATCAATCAGAACATAAAGTGTGGCGAAACCGTTATATTTAATCTTACAAGAAGTGTTCTTGATCACTGCATTGTTAGGTGCTTTAACTACATAAATATTATGATAACTATAAAATTTACTGATGTCATATTGTCACAACAAAAACATTAGATTTTAGTAGCAATTATTCTTTCAAGGCGATATTTTTATATCACTATAGTTTTATGGTACATTCATACTTAAAACCAGCGTTTCTCAGCCTTTTTTAAATCATGAGCCAAATAAGTGTAATGATTTTAGTTTGCTGTGAATATGAGTAAAATAACATTTTAAACAAAAATTAATGTCATATTAATAATACTAACTACAGTATTGGCAACAACATTGAAAATTATTGATGTGAATATTAGCTTTGGATGAGTTTTGAGAGTAAATAAAGAATATTTTTTCTTGACAACATTTCGTGACCCGTTTAAAAATATCCCGGTAGAGACCCATAGATGAAAAAACGCTTCATTAAACGAATGATTTTTAACCTTACCGACAAATAATTATGCAGTCGTTGTAAAAAAAGATTTACAAATGAATTTAAAAAATGATTTTATTTCTGATTTTGAAATGTGTAAAACATTCATTTGGGATGTTAATTTAATTTATTTTTTGTTCTGTTGAAATCATCGTGTAAAACATGTTCAAATAATGTGTTTATATATTACAATAAATGTAAAACAAACAAACATATTAATACATGACCAAAGGCAGAATAACATATTAACTATTATTACAAATTATTATCCATGAATACTTATTTATTAATAAATTAATTAGGGATTTAGAATCTCGTAAAATTGTAAAATTTTGACATCAAGCACTATGAGCCAATAATAATAATGATTTTTCTTTTAAATAATATATTTTAAAATTATCATTAGTAATTACATATTGGTTGTTTATGCTAAGTGTGAATATTATTGTATGATAATTGTTGATGATATTCCAACTACGGAGTATACAGATACTTTTGATTGTACACTCATAAATATTAACTTCTTTATTGAACTACTCAGTGTAAAGAAAATATCTTTAAGTTAGTAAACATAAAACATTATTGCGTTTTAGATCCTCAGTATATAGATTATATTTTTATGATAAAGTTCATTATCATTTATTTAAATAAATCACAAAAAAATATAAATCTTATGTTGACGAAAATTTATCTTTTATTAAGCTCAATAAAAATCATAAAAAACCATTGTTATTTTTATATTACTTGAGTAAACACTGAACATATTTTTGTTGCTAGGAAAGATTTCAAATATAAATTTTATGTTTTAAGAATATTGTATATAATATAGAAACATAAAAAAAATGTTAGAAGCAGCTGTTTGAAGAAACATTTAACGCTCGAATAACTGAAACAATAAAATCAAATAAAAGTCTCTCTGTGTTTATTTTATTTGGAAAGTATATTAAAGCTAATATATATTTTGCTAAAAGGTGATGTAATTGCTTGATTATTTCTAACGATAAAAATATTCGGGGACAAACTAATTTGGATCGTTGTGTTTGATACATAATGCCATTTAGTTTGTCCAAGTAGAACGATACAGCAAACTAAATGGTCCATTACTGTAATGAATCGAATTTTATTTCTCTATAAAATTCTATTACGAACCTTTCGTTTCGAGATAAAGGGGCGGAAAAGAAATATTATAAAGGAAGCTTCTTTTAAAAAGCTTCAATTTTAATATAATAAAATAATAATGGAGCCATAGAGTATTAAATGTCAATTTTTTTTATAAATATTATAGTTTTCACAGTATCTGCCAAAACATGTTTTTTACGCTTACATACGAGAGATCCAGAAACTAATCCCAACCAAGCTAAAAATTGCGTAAAAATTAAATACTCAAGTGTCAGTGAAAGTTTTAATATCAAGAACATTTAGCGTTCTTGTCATCTGTGGGTTCAGCTTTGAGTAATGTTACAATTTAATATAAAATTATTTGATTAATGTTTTCGACTGATGGCTCTTGGTGGAAATTGATTTTAAATTCTAAATTCTTTATTTGTGATCTAATTTTATTATCCCCGTTTGATTTTTTAGATGATTTTTAATAACTTATAAAGTCATCTACGACAGTAGCTTGTTGCTGCAATTTAATCCATAAGATATAAAGAAAACTATCTAGATAGATTGATTTCTTAAGGATTAATTCTCAGTTTAGTGAAAATTCACTCAGATTAGTGAAAATGTTGGATATCTGGCCTTTTAATTGTAACACCTGTGAATAAATGAAAGTTTGAGAGTTCTGAATCTATAGCTTCAGATACGTAAGAAGACGCGTTTATTGTTTTTTCATAAGTAATAATCCTCAATCTTAATTGAATTGAAAAAATGATGAACATTCATTCATTGATTCTCCTTATATATTTTTTAAACTCTTCTACTTAATTAAGAATTCAAGCAGAATGAATTAAAATAACAAATATTTTATAGTTGCTATTTTGACTTCACTTCTTGTTCATTGCATATTAACATTGCTTCTAATTTCATTTTGTTAGAAAATACGTCTACATAACATTCTAAATAATCTGTATCTCCTTGTTGTAACATTGAAAATAAGAGCAAGCTCCTCAGATAAATGAGAATCGTCACCGTTCATAATTCAGTGAGCTGATAAGCCGCTAACTTTGTTTCAAAAGACAGCAGTTTCAGTTGAATTCTGAAATAGGGACTTTCCCGACTTCTGAAAGTGAACTGTGAAGTGTTAAGTCTATCCTTAACGCTTAAGCAAACTCCAAAGGCAGAGTTAATAATCATATTTTATGTGAAATCCTAATGCAACTTTCTGACTTTGTTCAGTGCTGTATGATTTGTTGCCTGCATGAATTAAAAAAAACTCAATTTAAAACGAACGTATCAGCAATCAAATTTTCTACTGGTTACTGCCTTGAAATCAATCAGTTTTAGATGATGTTTTTAAGTGTGTAGATTTTGAGTAATTGGCTGATATCCAATTACTGTGAAAGAAATGTCAAGATTAGCAAGATCCATAAATTCTATTTCTAGAATGATCATATATATTTTTTTACACCATGTTTGCTCCCGAAGTGAAGCGTATGGATATACACAGTGCAAAGATATCCACTCTGAAAGTAGAATGTGTGAATCTCCGTAATGTGAAGACGTTTTGATAGACTATTTTTCACGATGGTTATTTGTCCGACAGTTGTGGGAATCGAGCCCGCATTTCCCGGACTGCTAGGCGCGCACGCTAACCTTCACGCTACTGGGGATACATATTTACACTGTAAACACATGTATCTATTTCATTATTATAAATAATGAAACGACTTAAAGATATTTTTTTAAATAATTAAATTTTAAGCATTCGTTTTCTGAAGTCTGCTGTACTAAAATATGACTTTTTTCTCTCAAAAGAAATCGAAGTGGAAATCTTTATATTGTAGAGATTTCATATGTTACACTTTCGGAGTTTTTTTAATGCAATTAACTCAACCACTACAAAAAAAAAAGCATTAATAGTTTTTTTCAGCTTGTATAATACAATTATGATTCTACATCAACAATATTTGAATGATGTTCATAGATAACATTTAAAGTCAAATTTAATTAATTTTAACATATTCAATTCAATTATAATAGAGAGTTTATATTATGCAACAATAGTTTACATTAAATAATGAAAATCAACAAATACATTTGATACTCAAACCTGTTGTCTATATAGAAGACTGACCTTACCTTTGCTAAACAAAAAGATTAATTTTTTTCTTTCTAGTTTTTGTGTTTACCGACTTCAACCCTGCCTACGCGAACAAGCGAAGCCTTGATGCTTCCAACAAGGAAGAATTAATATAATTTGGCAAGTCAGTTGTAACATATTTGTTTAATTGGTTGAAGAATATTATTTCTGCTTTCTTGATTACATTAAGATAAACTAAGTGTTTCATTATGGCAGGCAAAGCAAATAAAACATACAACTGATAGTTACCACGTGTTGCTAGTAATCATAAAATGATGTTAACTTAATTAGAAACTCCAAAATATAAACTCTGCTGACATTTTTTAATTAATAATTACAAATTAAGCCTGCCGGTTAGCTTTTTTTCTTATGGCCGCCCCGAAAGTGAAGCATATGGATTTCAGGAATGTGAAGAATCTTGAAAGATTTTTTCCCACGTCAATCCACGATCGTCCATTCCATTGGAAATTCAATCGTGCATCTTCCAACTGTGGGGCTTAAATTATTTCGATTATCAATTGAACAGTTGGTTTTTTACTGTTTTACTTCATAGAGTAGCAATTTTGTAAAAAAAACAGATATTCTGTTTATTATTGTATAATTTATTTCGTCTAATAAATAGATTGTCTTAACTTACACTTATCACTTATTTTCTATTTTTATTTTTATGATAATTTTAATTCAAATTTCGGCGCGTATAATTAAAATTTTCCATGTCAATAAAAAACATCTTGTTTTGAACTAACTGTTGTAATATGCCTTGCACTAAAATGAATATGTATGAAGTACCAAAAGTATTTCAAAGTTAAAATAATTTTTAAATCGTTTATATGTAAACCAACGTGTTATTAGAACAGTACATATATGACGTGTATTCTGAAGATACCAAAAACAATTTGTGGATCCTTAACAATAAAATTTCATTAAAACATGTTGATTTTTTAATATTTTTTTGAATTATGCTAGTGATCGATGGTATGACTAAATGGTATTCTGAGTTAGTTTTGAGCTTGACGTTAATACATATTAAGGTCTATCAGTTAATATTACAGACCTTAATCGTATTATGAATTAAAGCTATCTATATACAATACATACATTAAAATAATATTGAGAATAATGAGAAAAGGAATATTTTTTGTATATAATTTCCAATAGAGTGATTGATTTGTATTTCAAGAAATAAATTTATACGAAATAGCTACGTTGCATTAGAATATTTCATGAATATCCACGTTATAGATAACGGAGAAGTGAGTAGGCACACAAGATGTATAAATATTTCATAAGGACGAATAGCAAATAGCATTCCAACAAAATCCGAAGATTTAGGTGGTTTTCAAAACTATCATCTCATGGCAAAGTATCAGGGAACACAAATCATATTTTGAGAAGTTCTTTCAATTCAGATAAATATCTCTAGTTGTGTATTTAATAAACAGTTGAATGCAAAGGAAGACTATATTTTCAAGTGATTAATAAATAAATGTCTTTGTAGTCTAGTTACTGAGTATGTCCCTTCAGAATCAAACGTCCATTGTTCAAATATGGTGGTGTAATTTCGAAACTAAACAATCTGCGACGAAATGCCTAATTGTTTCGATTATTATCTAAATTTTCAATATATATATGATAAAATTTAACATATTGTAATGATAGATATTTTCCATTTTTAGTTATGACACAGTTACAAAACATGTATTTTGTATTTTTAATACGTCAAAAGAATGTGCGTAAATATTGCTGATAAAAAAATAACATTACAACTATGTAGAAACTTTTACGTTTGTACTCGACTCAGTTTATTATGGTTTTATACTGAAATAATTCACTGTCTATGATATTTCTGCTATTTTAATTTCATATAGTAGATAATACCGCTCACAATATGTGAATATTGCCTACAATTGCTGTTGTAGAGCTTATGAAATTAAAAATATGAATACGTTTATTAATATGCATTTATCAGCACCGGTATACGTAGAGTTCTTAAAATTTAAAGTTCTATCTTAACATATATTGTCTGATCAATTTACGTTGATTGCATCAGCTGAGAACTCAAATTACTGGGCGTCCATGTCCTGCTTATTGATTCATAATATGTATCATATGCAGGAAATTATATAAATTATAATATCCGTTTAGTAAATGTACTTAATGAATATAAGTATTTATACATGTATGAAGTCAGAAAGATACCTAGGTAACTGAAATTATTATGAGAAAGATTAAATGTATAATACAACATTGAATTGGGATAAACGATATACAATATAACTGTCAGTATTTTTTAGATCTAGAAAGTAATTACTTAGTTATAAAACTTTAATAAAAATGGATTTTGGCTAAGTAATGAAATAATAGATATTTTTACAAATGATTGCTAACGAAATGTTAAAAACAGTTGGCGGTTGTAATAAAAACGAGAGGATGGAAAGACTGGATTTTGAATGTGACGCATTTAGAAATTTATGAGTATGATAAAAATTTTCACACAATTTCATGTAAACGTGAAGATTTTTTTATCCCTGCTTTAGGGATTTGTTGAAGGACCCTTCAAAGAGAGTCTTTTTTCGCAGTACTCAGAATGGTGAAATTTATTTCTAGTGATTCAACTGACATTATGGTATGTATTTGACAGGTATTTGGATCTCCTTGACATTTATTGGATACAAAGGGATTTCAGAAACTATTTTTGGGCCGATTATAAAATTCTCCTTTATTTTTTTTATACAGAATCCAGTAATTTAAAATGCTTTTATAAAAACTCTTAGCTCCAGTGTTTCTGTAATGCCTTTCTTAAAAATTATACTTAAGAAACTGTAATATTTTTGATCACTGTATTACAGCAAGCCATAGTATGAAGGTATATTTCCAAAGTGAATTTCACTACGCCATACTTTAAAGAAAAAGATTTTGAACAAATATTTTATATATAAAATAACCATATAGTATGTATACAGTAGAAAAAAATATAAAAAAAATATTCAAAGCATAAATAAACATTAAAAACATGCAATATAGTTATTTTTTTCAAAAAATACTAGTGCAAAATGTTCTTCTTTAGATTTTATATATTGTAGTAATAATATTTGCTTGAAAATATTTCCTTAATATATATAATAGTTTATGTACTATAAAATACATAAGACGAATAGGATAATTTATGGTAGGATAAAATAAATATATATATCCGAATTTTAAACATCAAAGAAATCCTCAATCTCTTTGTAAAACAAGGAATTTTATATTTAATTATAATTTTCAATATTTTACCAAGAGTCCTCACAAAAAAAAATATCAGTTGATTAATTGTAGTATATTGATTATTTGTTTTTGTTTGTTACAGGGTTAATCTAGTTATTCAATGAAAGGCCGAATGTTTTCAATGATTTAGGTATGTACATGAGACTTTTAAAATATTAATAGTAATATAATATTGTATATATATATAATGATAAAATTTATATTATCAAATAATCTAAGCACTTTAGATGAACACGGCATATTTATTTAGTATTGTAAACACCTTTATATTTATTGCTTTATTTTATTTTATAAATATTATATCGCACTTATTTTGAGATAATCGAGTTTTAAATGTTTGAGTCTCTCTCTTAAATACATTTTACGACAATTTCTTAAGGTATAATGTATTATGTATTAGAAATTGTTGTAAAACGTATTCAACAGAGAGACTCAAAGATTAAAACTCACTTTTTCATTTTAACGCCTTTTGCCGGTAATACGAGATATGTTAAACCATAAAATTTAATATACAGAACAGTAGAAAGTCTGTATTTATTCATTAAATTTTAAGAAAATGTACTAATGGGTAAACACTTAGGTCTGTATTATTTTATTATTAACTCCTTAACTGCCAATCGTGGTGCAAATGATATACATATATTTTATATTATATTGACTTATGATAATTAATATTATAATAGAATGTTGTATTGTCACTTAGTTCCGCTGTAGATATAATATTAATTCACAGTGTGCATTATGCAAACTAAATTATTATTGACACGGTGCTGAAATTGCAACGTGGTACGCTTTGATGGCTGACTAAGCCATTTGTCTTAATTACCTTTGATCAATCAAATGCGACACCTATGCAACGAAATTCAAATATTCAGTTCAGTAATACATTTTCTACGTCTACAGTTACATAGAAATTCTAATTTTTAAATGTAACTGTATTAGTGAGGAATATATTAGCATATAGGTATACAATTTAAAGGTGTAACAATAAATAGTAAAATATATGTGTATTAGACAGGGATTGTCAAACTTTTTAACCGTAGAGCATATCAAAAATACCCACATGGTGGTCTGTTTTTCAAAGTAAATTGAAAGTACGGTTATTAATAAAAAAATGGCTGGTGATAATACGAATAGTAGTTAAAAAGAATCCTAAAATGCAGAATTAAGTTAAATCCAATTTTCGTGAAAAATAATCTTATTTTGAATGTGTCCTCCATCCACCCTCCTCCGTTCTTACACCTGGTCTTAATCATGGAAGCGATCTTCTTTATTCGACGGGAATGTCATGGGAGTAAATGAAAATTACTTAAAACTTAGGTTGCCACGCACTCAAGTGTGCTGAAAAATAATCTGTCAAGATATGTTTTGAAATTAATATACTTACTTACTAATATACTTTACACTGTGTAGTTCCATATGCTTTACTTACAGAGCAAATATTTGTACATCAAAAATATTAAATTCTCAATTTATTTTTAACAATGTAAGACATTTTTTCAATTCTTGGGTTCAATGATTACATGAAAAGTTTAGATTATATAGATATACTGATTTAAAATTCGAATTCAGTGTAATTTTAAGTATTGCATAAATCAAAATACACCACGATGGAAAAAGTATGTTAATTTCTCTTTTCCTAAATAATCATGAAAACGCTCATTGTTTTACCAAGTCTTATATTTTCATTTTATTTTATTTGTAATTGAAAATAATGTTTCTTAAAGGCATATTAAATTCATGAAAAATTGTATTTTTTAATATTTTGTTAAGTTCTTACATGGGACTGAAGGATAGTCTGGATTATTTGAAGGAAGCTATGGTGCTTGAAGACATAGAGTAGCAAACCTCTGTCCTAATATATACACTCGCGGTCTAGATTCTGACTCTTTGTACACACACACAAGGTGATCATTGTTTCTTATTCATCCAAATGCCGGTTTGCTGTACCTAAAAATATTCAGCGTATAACATTTTTTTCTGGCTAAATATTATATAAAAAGTAGTATCGAATGATGAAAAACAACCTTTATGTTTTTCTTTATTTACAATCTGCAGATTAGAGTCTGCTTTTGGGTATAAAAATATTAGGATCTATAAAATCTTGTTTTACTACAGATGTAAAAACTATTATATATATATTATTCAGTTAAAAAAGTATGAAGCAATATTATAAAGCATTGCAAAAAGGAAAAAGCATAAAATAAGTCATCCGTTATTACAAATTTAATAAATAATTGAAACACTATAAGAGTAAAATAATAATATTTTTTTTTTGATATTGACAAACATTTTATGATTTTTCTGATATCATAAAACATGTATTGAATACGAACACATCTATTATAGTTGTTAATTTTTATTTCGTACAACATTCTTACGTTTTTCTCAGATACATTAAGGTAGTATTCTTATTTGTCACCCCGATAGCTGAGATGTTAGCGTGTACATATTCGAATCCGGTGATTACAATTTCAATTGCCACAGCTATTGGATTTTAAAAAATCTAATGTTACATGACCAGATACCTTTTTGGTTGAATAATTGATGCAAAAATTTGTCTTCAAATTATGGGAAATCTATATAGTCCAATTTTGTAGTGAAAACGATTTAAAAAAAATGCTTTCTAAAATATATGCAAACGAATTGTATATATTATTATAGTTGGTAATTTAAATTACAGATTGCTTAATTATATATATATAACACATATTGCAATATTAACTGTCCGTTTGTATAAGTTTAATATGGCTCTATAGTAAATATTATAACTTAACTTCAAACTACCACATTTCAATACGAAAACCTCCCCACCTTGAAACCCTTCATCGGCACGAATACATATATTTTTTTTCGAGAAACCTTCTTTGTAAAGTTAAAGTTATTGAAAGTGGGCGACCATTGTGCGAAAGCTCCAAACGCCAACGGCATCGTCCGAGCTTTTAGTGACCGCAGGCTTTGTTCTTTGCGGCAAATTAATATCGACGTCCCTTCAATATTCATTATAAGCTTTCCATATTGCGTCTAATCCAGAAACCTCCCGTTGGCCCGACTATATCTTGTGCTAAATTTTTCATTGAGTATGTTAATATGCGACGGGCAACAATGTGAAGAAAAAATAACGTTCATTAACTAAGACCCAAAATGAGCACTAAAATAGAATGGAAAGAACAAATATAACGAGTTTTGCACTTATGGTAAAATAAATATCATAAATAAATTACATTTCAAAGGAAAGATTATTTTTACAAAATAGATTCGATACATTTTCGTCATCTTTACCAATGATTATAGTTGAAATACTTTTGCCTCAAGGGTATTTAAACAAAATCTTTAGAAATAAAAAGAAATCAATCACGTATAGAAAACTAAGAGAATACGATTTAAAAAACTAGTAACAATTTTTGTTGTATGCTTTATTTCAAATTTAAAAGCTTTTTAAAGCTTTTATTGAACGTCGATAAATGTGTAGATATGCAAATTGAAGTGGATATTTATGTTTAATATTCTTGATCTGTATTTTGATTTGAGGTATTTTACATGGGCGAACAGTTTTGATATACGAGTATGGTATAAACAAAAAATCAAAACTGTCCTCATATATCAATACAACTATCTGATGTCGCCGCTGTTGAAGCCGTACCATATGCGTGAAAGTTTTTTTAGCATTTTCGTTTAATATTTTACCTTTGGAGAATAAAAATACCAAGTATAACTTTTCCTAAAATTTGTTGTCAGGTTTTGATTTAGTCTAGATGGTTTTCGTGTGATGCATTTAAACGTATCAGAGAGTTTTTATTATATATTATAGTAACGGTGTTCGAATTAGTGATTTAAATGCTGAGGATGATTTAAATGCTCCCCGGTAGCGTAGTTGGTAGCGTGCGTGCCTTGCAATCCGGGGAGTGCGGATTCGATTCCCCATCTGTCGGATTTTAAAAATCTGAAAAATGCAGTACTAGATGCCCATTGGGTTGAGTATTTGTCTGACAAACAATTCTCCTGAAAAATAATCTGTCAAAACGTCTTCGCTTTGCGGAGATTCATATACTCCACTGTATATGAGTGGATATCTTCACACTATGTAGATCCATATGCTCCACTTTGAGAGCGAACATGGTATAAGAAGAAGGGGAAAGGAATACAAAAGAAATTGCGCGCCTTACTTGGCAATCGGAACTATTATATTATAGTTGATGGTATGAAATTATTCATTAAAAAATTAAATATACATGTGTTTTTATTTTGAAAATTGAATTTTAGCTTATGTTTATTGTTATTATTTGAGTTCACATCCATTTATAAAAAAATCTATTAAATTTAATTCTCAATTTTAATCAAAATGACTCATGGTTACATAATTAATTTAATTAATATTTTATAAATACATGTTTATACAATATTTGGCTACCCCATTGTCCCACAAGGATCTTTTTTTGACTCATGTATTTTTTATACAATTTTATTCAATATTAAATACATTAAAATGGCCAAATTTATACATTGAATTCTAAAATAGATTTTTCTCACTTTTTTTGCTCTTAAAATGACAGAATATAAGAAATATAGCTTTTCATATACAATATAATTAGCATAACATCATTTTTCATCAACAGTGAGATAAAATAATCATCTATACTGATGTATTATATGTTGGGTGTCTATTGATATTAATATTTTATTTCTGATGATATTTTTGTATACGTCAATGTGATATTTTTTACTCATATGTCAATGTAAAGCTGATGTTTTTGGATTTTTTTTTTCGAAGCATGTTATATTAATTTACCAATTTCAAAGTAACGTATAGAGAAATAACCGCCGTCCATTAAAATGAAAAATGTACGATGATTAGTCATTTATTTTGAAACTGTAATGATAATTTATCATCAAAACTTTTTATTTTGTGACTTTTTCGTGATAAAAAGTCAATTCACCATTTACGAGTAAATATATACGAGAAGAGTAAAAACACAAATATTTTACTTTGATAAATATCCGGAATGAATTATTGATGTTTGTACATGAGAGACGTATCTTTTGGGACTATTCCATCTTTTGTTTACAAAAAGTAAAAGTGATTTCGAATTTTCTTCATCGAAACTGAAACTAAATACGTTTCTGTTTTATTTCTTTGTCATAAAACGTTTTGGCCGTCAAAAAACAGGCCACTAGAGGAAGACCTCGTTAGCCTCATGTTTTTCTCAAGCTTTTTGTGATGTATTCCTTCAATGTCGGTTTTATGGTAATTTTGTGGCGCTCACCAGAAATCTGTTTGCAACTTTTATTTCAACTTAGCTTTGCAGCGATAAATGTTTTGATTCGCTTGTCACTTTTCTCCGTAATTGATTTAAGCTCTGCCCGATTTAGTGATTTACATATAAAATTTTATCTTATGAAAAAAAAACAGTACCATTCAACAGAACTGAATATTTCGAAGCATTACATGTCCTTAATACTGTATCTATTCTCTCCAATATTAATTTCATTAAATATATTATGGATAAATTGGAATTATTACATTATAGTTTTTTTTTATTATAATATATATCAGTGTTATCATATTAGTAAAAATATGGATTTAAATGAATACAAATTAAATTCTAAATTATTTAAAACTGGTGATCTTCCATATGTGAGATCACTGTTAGCGAGCTGGGTTTCGCCTTTCGGCATCTTCATCTCATAATATGTGGGCAGTGATGATGCTGAAAGGCGAAACCCGGGTCACTAACAGAGAAGTCACATATGGAAGTTTACCAGTTTTAAATAATTTAGAATTTAAAATCAATTTCCATCAAGCACCATCAGTCAAAAATCTTAATTGAACACAAATTAAATGATAAATATATTTGAAATAAATAATATAATAAAATAAAAAAAATTTTTGGTTTCCAACGTTTCTTCTAGAGCTAGAAATATAATTGAAATACAATAATTTTAAACTTGTAAAATTCTATCAAAAAGTTTTATTATTTATACTTTGTTTCAAATTGCAGGACGATGTAGAGTAAAAATTATTATAATAATATGCGATTCCCGAAGAAAAATATTTTTTAATATGTTTAAAATATTTCAATTTATTCTGCCTATCGATTTGGCTCATGTCCCGAAACTAAAACAGGTCTTAATTTTTATTGAAAAACGATCGTGATATAAATTATTCGCTTTTTTTTCTATGGTTCCAAATGCTTAAATAAGCTTATATTCAAAAAGTTCAAAGGATTAGAATAAACGACAATTTTTTTGTTAGTTGCAATGTATGCATAGTTGACAAATCAAAATTGTTGAAAATTTATTACTATGGGTAATTTATTAAGTATTATTTTTAATATCATTGTATGTGCATGCTTTGATCCTGATTATCTCTTGACCAACAATGGATAGATCATGGAGAGTGTCGACAGTTTTAGATACCTAGTAGTACACAATACAGGAGATGACACTTTGCAAAGTAGAATCACTATTTGAATGGGAGTAGCTAGAAAAACCTTCGATTCCATGTGATATTTGATAGGATTCCAAAGTAAAAACCTGTTGTATTAATTCTGTAAATGCTTTTCTGTAGTTTCGAAACATCGTACTCAGCAAAAGTCCAAAGGAACTGTATACTAAGCGTTGAAAACAGATGCTTACGGCAGAGTTTGTGGATACGGTGGTATGACTTTGATCGTAACAAAAAGATAAGAAAACAAACTATACAGCCACTACTTACTATCAAAGTGACGTTCCGATGCAGGACTAAGCTCGACGATATATTGCAAATACCTCAAGAGGTTTTAACCTGACCAGCCTATTCTTCAAGCCGATTGGTTTTTGTTTTCCTGGAAGGCCGCTAAATACTAAATATAGAATGTATTTGATGGAGTTACGTTGAAGTGTTTAGATTAAATCAACCAGTCTATTTTTGTAATTTTATATGGAATTAATGTATCAGAATAAACCGAAAAATATATTTCAGAATTTACAATTAAAAAAAAGATCGCCTTCGGCTATTTTTAGTATGCTAATTATTGTATATCTAAATGAAGAACTCAGGTTAATTTATGTTTTTTTTTGGCATGTAAAATTTAAAAGTCCTTTAAAGCCGTTGGTATTATTTATGGAAGGTATTCAGCGGAAATATTATGATTAAAGGATGAAAAAAAATAAAAAGATACGATGTGTTGCATATTTCAAAACCAACGAATGGAAATAGTTAAAGAATTTCATTTTAAGTTCTACTAGCATTAGATGATAAATGTTGCAAAATATATCGTAAATGTGACCATTCATCTGAACATTTATTATATAAATCGGACGGGAAAAATTATAATAATGTATAATATTATCAATCGTCTATTGTTATTACAATCAGCTGGTATCAAACCACATCAGATAAAACTATTATAATTCGTTCACTATAATTAAATACCAGCCGTTGTTATCAGTTTTAATAATTATGCATGTCATTATATTTCAATTACTTTAATAAAAAATACAGTGAAGTTAAGGATTATATTCAGAAGTCGAAAGTAACAAATCTCATACAGTTTCACAATAAGGAAGTGAAAGCCGTTTACATACAGCCTAAATATGACAAAATATAAGTTTTTAACTAGGAGATAGAGTTTACAACTCATTTTAGAAAGTGCTATATTGAAAATCTATTTCAAGGATAAATGGTATTATTGTTTATTTTAGCGTTGATAGAGTCAAGTATTTAAAATGATGTAAACATTTCAGGCCTAAGTTGTTGTTTTCACAACATCGTTCATGTAGTACTAGGCTTTAAGGTATTCCATCACAAATCATGTAAATAGATACATAAACCACAGATACCTTGATGTAAACGCACTTAGATGCTATGGGATAACTGTAACTTTTCAAACAAACCGTAGGTTTCGAGAAAGGCCTTGCCAATGGCATTGCAGAGACATGTCCTGTATCCGTTTATTACCCCAGAGATTTCCGTCTAAACTTTTAAGCACGTTAGAATTTCATTAGAAATTTCCTCCTCCCCGTTCTCACGATTCCCGTTGTCTTTGTATATTTTGTGTCCCGCGAGTCCTTTCCCGCTTAAAAAATAACAGTTTTTCGCCAAAGTTTTTGATGGCCTGTTTCTCTTTTTATTGGATGTTTGTTTTTTTTTTTTACGTTTTTCACCTTTAAAAAGCGAAATCTGTGAATTTTCTAGACGTTATGGTATGTCGTAAAAGAAAATTGCATAAGTTTGGTTGCAGGTGCCTTAGATAAAATGTATAATCACTAAATAGTATTTGACAGAGATGTTGTCATGTAATAAATAATAAACACATCTAAAATACCTATCAGATTTAATATTAAAATACCTTTAAGTTAGCTACACAATTCTTAAGACTCTGAAGTACTCACATAAGCATTATTTGCAGCTTATATATTTTTAAAATTTGAAGATTTATTGCAACATGTTAACTAAACATAGTTAGTTATCAGTTAATAATAATTCTTTTAGGATTTTAACATTTTTTGTTTGAAACATATTAGAATTTGTAGATTTTTATGAAGTTCAGGAACTGCGCTTGCCGACTCGAGTAGATCAAACAAACCAGTGAGACTTTACCATTTATTTGAATTAATATCTTACAAATAACTAAAATGATTTCATTAAATTAAAAATAATTAGCTTTGAGATATTTTATAGATATTATTATCTAGATATTTAAGAAAGCTTAATAAATACTAGAAGAACTCTATCTTTCAATCTACATCCTATCTTTAGTATCTGAAATACTCCCAGGTCCTAAATAGAGGATAGATCCGGGAGAGTTAAGGGATGCTGAGACCACGTGGTAGCCATATGTTTTACATATACGGTATATGTGAAAAAAAAACAACAAATATTACAATTCTTCTTCTTTCCTAAGTAGAGAATTTCAACACCACATGTCGTCTACATGAATCCACGTTACCAGCTAAACTATATAACAGTGTTCTTCTTAATAAAATGTTAATAGCCACCGCAAATTAATATTCGTGCGAAATCAGCATTAAAATTAATTATATTCATCAAATTTATCAAATATTTATATTGAATTTTTAAACTTTTTAGTGGATTAATTAAGTAAGTTATATTAATCTTTATCCCTTACCAAGATTAGCCTGAAGCTTTCCAAATGAACGATCGCGTTAAACTTATTTGTAATTTCTACAGTAATATTTTGTAATCCTTTTGAAAGTGTCGAATGAACAACGCATTTGTTCTTCGAATGGCACTAATTTCATTGAATTACGATTATAACTTCCAACGTTTTTCCTTGAAATTGTTAAAGTTCCACAATACGATTTTATTCGGTGATTTATATGTGAACAGTATCGGTTCACGTACTATGTTTTTGAAAGTTTTGAACTATTCTGCAGACGTTTCTAATGTCAAGTTTCGTTGAAATATATTTATCTTCTCTTGATAACTGCAACAATCTTTATCGACCAAACATTACTTTATCAACCACAATAATATAAAATACACTTCGAATGCGTTTTAATATTGCAATACGTAGCCTTAAAATATATATTATTTTCATATTTTATGACACAATTTTGATTATTTTAATTTTAACACAGTTGAACAGTGCGGAATTAGCCTGCCAGTAGTCATGCCAATGCGGATAACAATGGTGACGTTTAACGAAATTGCCTCTGTTATTTATATTTTCCACATCAGAGTGAGTTTAGATTGATGTTATTAGATATATTTAAAAAATTGGATCTGTCTCACTTTCTTGATAGATTCTCTTTTTTTCTATATAACTTGTGTTCTAAATGCTTTAAACTTTAAATACTGTTTTTAACACATAACAAAATTAAAAAACAAACATTATCAATAATTTCAATTTTTGATTTTAAAATAGTTCTATACGTTAATATTTATTCGTGTATCTTTAGTTGGTCACTCCAAATATTCTATACTATTCTAGACTCTGTATACATTTTTAACTTTTTACAAAGTTTTACGAACAATATTAATATTTCCATATTGCGTATTTATCTCTTAAATCTTCTAAAAGTATTTTTAAGATCCTTTTATTGAATTCTTAGATATTATTTGTGCTGTCACTGCCCTTCATGTTTCCCACATATTTATCAATTAAGCGACATAATTCGTATCCAAAGCTTCATTATATGGGCAGTATTTTTAATTATGTCATTCAAAAATCATATGGTTGCCATCTGTAGTAAGGCGCTCCAAACACTAGGTT
>JAGVSQ010003434.1:0-21632 GCA_022683975.1 Rhyacophila evoluta | reverse complement strand
GGAGATTTAAGATTTTGAACAAACAAACATTTACATTTTTATTTATATAGATTAACTTTTGTAAATAAAATTAAGTAATTTATATTAGAAATAATTATGTATCCAATAATGTCACCTCGTAAAATCATGAAATTCAGAATTAATATTACTAGAATTTTGTTACATTCGCTCCTGAATTGGAGCATATACATGTACACAGTGTGGAGAAAAGTGGAATATATAGATCTCTGCAATGTAAAGACATGTCTGACATGACAAATTATTTTTCACTAGAATTGTTTATCATATAATTTCTCAGCCCAATGGATCCCCATCATAATTTTTCTATAGCCTGTATTTTTTTAAATTCGACAAATGTGGGAATCGAATTCGTATTCCCTGGATAGCTTCTTCTTTTTAGACTTCGTTCACTTTAAAATTGTATTTCTTTAATATTTTCACTTTGGCCAAAATCATTAGATTTTTGTTTTGTGTACCACTTGTAAAATTTATTTTGTGTGGGTTACGTCGTTTTTTCTTTTCACAGTCGGTACATTGTATATACTAAATAAAGTTAACTTATAATGTATTAAATTTACAAGTTTAAATATTACTGAGTAAGCTTTTTAATAATCAATCATTCACAATTATACGTATTAAAATAGCAATAAATATCTACAAAAATGATTATATAACGAAATAAAATATAGTACGTTTTACAAGTAAGCTCAGTGATCCATTATTGTCAATCTACTTTTATATTTTACTAATTTCACGTTGGAACGATTATAATCCGCCGACAAAATTCTGAGAAATTGCGTAGAAACATTTTTATCATTGTGTTATTTTAGATATTTTTTTTGTATCTGACATTTCACATAAAACGAAAAATCCATTATCTGATGAATATTTTTCTTTCATCATTTTTTTTTTAAATTAAAAATTAACCGTTTCGTAAATTTTCTTCCATTCACCGTTTTAAGTCTTCGTGAAATTTTAATAGCTTATTCATAAATCAATTCGAAAATTACGACATTTATTTCGTAATTGATATTCTCGATACATCGCCAGTAAAAAACGTAACAATATATTGTTAATTCAATTTTCATGGAAGCCAAAATTGAGACCTTGTTCAATTGTAAGATTTTTAACGTATATAAAACGTTTAAAATTCATTCAAAATATGTTTTAGTTCTTCTTCTTCCACATTCGCTTCCTTAAATCCAGCATATGAAAGCCACAAGCCACCTCAAAGAGTCCTTGTCTCCCGCCAGTATCAAATACATTCCGCATTAGTATATTTATCAGCCTTCCATAACTTCAGCTTGAAGAATAGGCAGGTCTCTTGAAATATTCGCAATATATGACCAAGCCAAGTCAGCGTCACTGCTTCACTTAATAAGTAATTATTAGTGGCTACATGGTACGTTCTTTTATCTCTTCGTTTTAAAATAGTTTGTGTTTTTGATATATAGGTGTTTTTATATATCATGAATATAAACTTTTGTTAGTATATTTTTTTACAGCAACGCTCCCAACGTAGAGCATATATATCTACACAGTGTGAAGATATCCCCTTCAAAAGCGGAAAACATGGATCCCCACAATGTGAAGACGTCTTGACAGATTATTCTTTATAAGAATCGTTTGTCAGACTAATTGCTCAATCCAATCTTGCATTTTAGATTAATTAAATCCGACAGATGGGCAATCGAAGCCGCATTCTCAGGATTGCTAGGCGCGCACGCTACCAACTACGATAACCAGAGGAGACAATTATAATATTAGTTTTATACACTTTATTATTTTCATTACTATGATAATTTTTCCGTCATGCTAATTAGTCCTTTTTTCCAAAAGTGAAGCACGGCTTACTACAAGTATGGACTATATGAATCTCTCCAATGTGAAAATTTAACGTTACAGTTATTGAAAGAGAATTTTTCGCCAGTTAATTTCTCAATCGATTGGGCATCCAGTTTTGCATATTTGATTTTTTTAAAATTATTAACAGCTGTTATATTTGAACTCGTATCATCCAGCACCAAAACGCCTACCTATCAACTATCGGAGGGACACAATTTATTATTTTATTAAAAACAGATTTTTCTGGACTTTAAAGTTCTACATACTTTTTTGTTAATAAATATTAATAACATTATTTTTCATTAAATCTTTGAAACGCTTAGAAACACTAAATGACATAGAGAAAGAATTTTTCCCCGTAGCCGAGAGCTTTTCGTACGCGCATTAAACCAAAATGTTGCAGATTCGATTCCCAAAGCTGTTGTATTTTTAAATTCAATAAAAATACTCGAATTCAATATATGCGGTGAACACCTTCATGTCGTGTAGATTTGAGTTTAATTTGGATAGTTAGTTCAAAACCCATGCGAAATATCTGAAACTCCAACCTATACAAGGTAAAAACCAAATGCCGCCTGTTCAATGCATGCATTCTGTTCTACGGTTGTGAAACGTGGCACCCAACAAAGGATCAAAGCGACCGTATTGTAAGCTTTGAGAACAGGTTCCTGCTGTGGATTTTGGGAATACGGTGGTATGACATCGTTCGGAATGAGAAAATAAGAGAACGGAATATGCAGCCACTTATCACTGACAAAGTGAAGCTGCGACGCTGGACCTGGCTCGGCCACATATTAGTGATGCTTCAAAGAGTTTAAGTCTGACCTGTCTTTTCTTTAAGCCAACCAGTCGTCAGCGTCCTGGAAGACTGCTAAATACTATCTGTAGAATGTATATAATGCAGGTATGACCTAAGAGAACGCAATCATACTGGCGAACGACAGGGATTCTTGGAGGCGGCACGTGTTATCCATATGCTCCACTTATGGAGCGGATATGAAAGAAGAAAAAAAATAAGTTCAAAATACGTGAGTATATATAAATTTTAACTTAACTTTTAATAACGATCAATGTATTCTATTTTTAAAAGCGCTTAATTTTCATTAAATTATATAACGCCCAATTATATTTGAAGCAAAGATAATGTGAGTTGAAAATAGCCTCTTAATCAGCTTAAATATTTTTATTTTTTATAAAATATTTGTACGGATGAAGTGGGTTTCACTTTGAATAAATAATACATATTTATTTTCTTATATCTAAAAGAAAATAGAAACACAAACAATGTTTCCGAAAGCTATTTGAAGTGTCTTCAAAATAGCAAGTCGTAATAATTATAAATAAATGTTTATTTTATATCGAGTATTCTATTCACAAAATAAAATAAATATTTCGCTTTGTTTCTAAAAACCAAGAATGACTTTTACAACAAAGACGATGTCAAGGGAATTTTCGGGACAAAATTATTCGTATAAACCACGCCTTGTGTGCCAAATACTACGAAGCGATAACTAAGCTATGGCGGTCAAAGATACGTTGTGTATTGGCGCTTTAGTAATATTTAAGTTTTTTTCGCGATAGTAAATACTAAGTAAAAAGTCAGGATATGTAATGGAAATGGATTTTTAACTTAATGAATAATTCTCAGACAAATATAGACAAAGCATATAAACATCTGAAATAAAGCTTTCATAAATAATATTATAATACTATTAAATAAACACGCATCGCTTAATGTTTATGAATATGTATTTGAATCGACATTTTTTTTCTAATTCTAGTTTTCTTTTTGGCATTGTGAAATGTATGTTTTGACAAATACAAAATATGTGCGAATGCTTCATAAAAAAAAATCAACGTGCACTTAAATATTAATATTCCTCGATCTTCTGCCACCAAGCTATCTGAATTTGATCTTTTTAAGTAACCAACATGTCCTTGTGGCTATCTAGAACAGGGTGATAATCTCATTCTGTAGGAATGTTCAAAAATCCGTATGGAGCGGGAAGAGTTACTCAAGTTACTTGGGCCATCCGACTTGGTTTCCACAAGGGCAAATATCATTGCTTTCAAAAAGTTTATGTCGTCATACGACGAGCGTAATTGTGAAGTTTCCATTTTTTATTAAATTTTTTTAAACTTTACGTCACTTATTTCTGTGGCAATTTTAATCTTGTCAACTTATTTTTATATATTCTCAGATATTCCTATTAAATAAAGTAGATTACTTCTTGATATCAAAGCTCTTGGATACGCTTGATTGATACTAGGTGTAAGGACGGGGCGGGTAGATTGAGAGCATATTAAGGTATTATTCAATGGTCTAAAAGTAGAATAGAGTTTTATATCTAAGAGTATTTTTGACTGAAGGTTGGTCACTAGCTAATTTCTCAACCCACTGGACACCCAACGTTGCAGTTTTAAACTTAAAAATCTAAAGCACAAAATCTATCCTAGATTCCAAGAGAGGATCTATCAAAATTCGACAATCAATAATCTAAAACATTACAACGTTCGCTTACCAAGCGACCACCAGTGAGATCTGATCAATATTTTACAATTAACAAATTAGTTTTAGAATGATCTTAAAAATATATTTTTTATATAGTTACCATTTTTATCGGGCACAAAGAAACGTAATGTCGAAAACGTTAAAACTTGATAATTTAACTAAAACTTCAGGTATAAATTAAATTAATGTTATTTAATTTGGTTAAAAACTTTGAAACAATTTAGATCAAATCACAGTTCATAAAAAATTTTATTGTTGATGGAAATGTTTGTACCATATTCGCATATGTAACAACACAGTGTGAAGATATCCACTCCGAAAGTAGAGTATATGGATCTACGCAATGTGAAGACGTATTTACAGATTATTTTCATGAGAATTTTTGGTCAGAAAATTGCTTGACGCAATCGGCATCCAGTTCTGCATTTTTAGATTTATAAAATCCAACAGATGGGAAATCGGACTCGCATTCTATGGATTGCTAGACATGCACGCTACTAACTACACTACCTATATATATACTAGATATACAAATATATATACTGTGGGCGTTTTGATTTATATATTTAAAAAATGTAGCACGTACCCGAACGTTTAATAAATTAATAACATTGAGTCAGAAAAACTCATTTAACGCACTAGAATAATATGTTTGTATCAAAAGTTTTCTATATTCCCATATGGAAGAGTGTATGGCCTAATCTCAGCCATTCTATATACTCGTGGTATAAACTTGCAACTTGAAAGCTTCGCACGTATTTTTTATGCGATACATACCCCCCAGTATCCGCTGCTTTACGACAAACTGTCGTTTCTATCACATACAAAATGGGTGCACGAAGCTCGAACGCGCCATTGAGTTCGATTGCTACTGTTATTGTTTCGCTGTTAATCTTTCTTTGCTACCTTTATAGCTGTGTGAACGGAGCTTTAGTTTGAACTTTAGGCAGGTAACTTTTTTATATTCTTGCATTTGAATACACAACATAGTTGCAATCAAAACTATTTAAAAACTACGAATAAAATATATATACAATAAAGACTACTTTGATTCTTTGAAGACCTTTCCAAATTATAAAAAATGTGGAAAAAAAACATAAGCGACAAGTCTTGGATAAATTATCTGAGAAAATTATAATGAAAAAGAGCACGAACAAGTAAAAAACTTTATTTTTCTGCCATATTCGCTCTTTATGTGGAACATATGGCCACCACGTAATGCCTCGAGAATTTCCTTCCAGGGCATACCAGCATACTTTAGTTCCACTGAGTACATCCTATGGATAGTACTGAACGGTCTTCTAGGTTACCGGAATTCTAATGGTCAGAAGAAGAGACAACCAGGAACCAGGCTTTCAGAGGCATCCGTAGTATATACCCCAGCCAGTTCCAGCGCCGTTGCATGACTTTTAGTGTAATAGGGGGTTGTCCCATCCGCTCCCTTCATTGATGTGTTAAAAAAGCTTTCTTAAATGGTAAAATTAAGAAAACTAGAATATTCGTTTTTCTACAAAGATTTAAAATCGTGAGTCGACTCTTAATAGCTTAAATTTAAAACATGTTTATTTTATAAAATAAATACTTATAGTACATGAGTGTTTTAATGCGATATAAAAAAATCTACAAATAAGAGAAAACGATGAATGCAAAAACCATAGATTCGGATTTTATTATACATAATTGAATTAAATAATATTATAATTATCAAACGAAATAAGCTTACGTGATGCTAAAAATTTGAGAATTTCAATAAAAAAATTCACTCTGTCTTATTCTTGGTAAAAAATGATGAAATGACGTTTATTTATTAATACGAAATTATATTGACATACTTTGAGAACCAAAAATAGCGAAAAACAAATTACTTTAAATATTATTTGCTTATAAATAGTATAATCAACTACAAATTTATAACTGAATAAAACCTTTTTTCTCCCTCAAAAACTTTCATCTAATATACATCGTCCGTATTGATCGTCATCAACTTTAATGCGTAAACTGAATTCTTCTCGGCTATATGCAATAAATATTGCTATCACATATTTTCACAAAACTGAAACATTTTCTAGACTTTAAAATTTCGATCTATTACAGAATAAAAATGTTTCTTCATACTTCTATAAAGTGAAATGAAATATTTTTTTACTAATTTAATTTTTGTGATTACCTTCTGTGATATTTTTGGTAACTGCTTCTATATGTAAATAGTCTTTTCAGGAAATCAAAATATGTGCATCGCCTTACCTGTAAAAATAAAAAAATGACAGTTTAATTTAAGTAAATAATAGTTTTCTTTTTAATAGTAAATTAACAATAATAAATTTATGCATTGTGTCATGATATACTTGTATATATAATTAATTTAACAAAAGCCTTAGTTTTTTCTTATATTTTTTTCCATAATCACAATGTACCTAATTTAATGCACGTTTTAGAAAAAGAATGTAAGCTGCAAATGCCGAATTAAATTTGATTTTAAATTTGAAAAAAAGATGGCTTATCAAATTTGCGGCCAGGGAAAAGAGTTTCCACCACATCAACTCATTGGTTTTTCTTGCATAATTATACACATAATAAAAAATACCAGATTGGATAAGATCCCATGCACATGCATTTTTTAATTATTTTGTTTTTTAATTATTGCGTTTTCTAACAATCTGTGTGGTTTACGTCCTTTTTTCTTTCTGACTTACCGACTGCGGTATCCTAATATATTATAATTATAAACTCCACCATCTGGTGTATCGATGTTTTTTCATAAATAAATTATTTGAAAACCAATAAAAATATCATCAGTACGGAAATGAAATTGAGAGCAGTACCAGATTGCTACTAAATTAGTCTTGATTCCGCTCCCATCGTACATCATTTCTGACAGACAAAGCTCTGATTAAACCAGTGTTTGCATACAAGTCAGAATAGCCAACATTTTAGTGAATGTATACGTGCATACAATATGGATACTAAATGTGGCTTTTTCCAACTGCTTTCATTTTGTAACTTGAAACTAAGGAGGAATACGTATTTAGCGATGCATTTTTTCTTGCAAGTGGTCTTATTGATAATTCTGCCACTCTGGCTAATATTGGTCTGTGCGTCTCTGATAATTAACTACCTGAGAAATTGAGGATATAGCTGTTTTTTACTCCTAAATGCAGGACTATCCTGCCAGTAGCCATGCCAATGTGGAGGGCAATGGTGATGTTTAACGAGATTCCCTCGGATATTGATATCTTCCACCTAAGTGCGAGCAAGATTAGATGGATGCTATTATATACATTATTAGAATAGGATTTGTCTAACCCACTTGGTAGACACTGTAACTTGCCAGTAGTCATACCAACACGGAGAGTAATAGTAATGTTTAACGAGATTGCCTCTGCTATTGATATTTTCCACCTGTATGTGAGTGACTTTACATGGATGATATTGTATATCTTTCTAGGTATGCTTTGTATCTTTTTTTTCCTATGCTATTTAAATTATGTTTACTTTTATTTGCTGTCACTTTTAAAATAATTACTTTATTTATATATATTCTATTCTAATAGTTTTATGCTATGTCGTGTACTAAATGATCTTTACTAAAAAAATATTTCAGGACGTCAAAAAACAGTTTTTATGATGCGATAAAATTATCGTAAAATTTATGACTGCATCATTTTACTTTTTTATACACACACATGACAACACGTTTATCATTTAAAAAACACATTATTTTACGAGAAATATATTATAATTTTATAATAATAGATTAATTATTGTTATATATCAAAACATCCTATACATTGTATGAACACAATAAACAAGAAGACTTTAACGTTATTTATGGCTTAATAATTATGAATACTAATCTTAACCACTTTTATTCCTTAGGCAGATTATAATTGATTTTTTTGAAAACCACCAGATGTGGAAATCAAACATGTAATCTTTCTTAAAGCCCGCATGCTAACCTCTCAGCCACTGACGAAGATCAGCACCAATGATCAAAAATACACTCTTGAGACACATTCTGAACTATATGAAAGCCCATTTAAAAAAGTACATCGCTTCCCGATATCAAATCTCAGGGATACGCTGAATTATCCCTCATTTATATTACATTAATATCTCCTTCTGAAATAGAGCATAGGTATGACACACATAGTACACAGATGTAAAATACTGCGAAAATGGAGTAAATAAATCTCTGCAATGTGAAGATTTACCTTAACAGATTTCGGAGCATCCAGTCCTGCGTCTTTGAATTTTTTAAATCTACAGCTGTGGGAATCGAGCTCATAATATTTAGTTTCAAAGCGCACAGACTTATGTCTTGGCTACCGTGAAAATAATAACTAGTATTTTTTTAATATATGCATTATGGAGAAGTGAATTTGGTTTGCAGGAAAACACAACCATGTAAGTTAAAATTGTATTGTAATTTAGAAAAATAATAACTTCACCTTTGAAACGGTCAGAACTGGGCTTGTCTTAAAATAACTCCTTTATGGAGATTAAATAAATTGTACAACACCCATATGCTGCTCCGTGATGGTGGTTATTCACGCACACGCTCCACTCTTTACTAAACTAATATCGCTAAATGGGGTCGACTTTCTTATAATAAAATATCCAAACGCAAGCACAAATCGTGGTCGCAAGCATCTGATAACAAATGCAATTTCAACTAAAAGCAAATGAAGGGCTCATTTTTTTTTTACAAATTACAGGCATTTTGTTTACACCGTTAGATAATTGATTCCGACATTATTCCATGGTGTAACATTAGCGTTATTAAAGGAAAATATCATCCTTGTTCACTGAAAACATATTTTCGTATCCTTATCACTAGTTTGCTAGTCAGTATATCATCATCAATATTGTAAAGACACGTAACTTTACTTTTAAAGCTTATTATTTATTATTTGCATACTTTTGTATTGCCACATTATATCCAAATCTAATATAAACATCTCCGCGGTACCCCACAGGTTATCACACACGCCTCGCAATCCGGGACATGCAGGTTCGATCATGACATCTGTAGAATTTTTGAAAAACTAAAAATTCAAGACTGTCTACACAGTGTAAAAATATCCGTTACAACAGTGAAGTATATCGATTTCCGTAATGTAAATACATATTTTGACAGTTTTTCCGCAAAAATTGCTTGTTAGACAATTACTCAAACCATTTCAGCCCTGCATGTATTTTTAAAACCTGACAGATGGGAAATTGAACCCGCATCCCCCGGATTGCTAGGTGCGCACACTACCAACTACGTTACCGCGGAGACTGATTAATAATTAGACTACAATTATTTATTAATATGATGGTATCAACAAAAAAAGAGTGTCTCGCGGTAAACGGATTATTAAGGTGGGTGCTTTGAAACTAGAGATTCTCCGTTTCTTAAATCTTAAGATACAGGACTGAATGCTTATTGAATTGATCAACCGGCTGAGAGCTGATTTTCGTAAACAAATGAAAAAAAATACATGTAGTTTGATGATAATCTGTAGACACTGAAGTTTATTTTCTCACACTCTGTATATGTTCCATTTTTGAAGTGAACAAACTTTTTTGGCATTATGTCACAAGTAGCGTCTAGTTTATATCTACCATAAATACACTTTTTATCAAATAACTTTAAAAAATTGAATTAAAAAATAAGGTTTTATTCTAGTCTCTATATAAGATCATAATGAAAGGTCGATAAGTTCCCAACGGCAATAAAATTATACATAAATTGGATTTTAAAATTACAAATTAATTATTCTTATCGTAATTACTTCTAAAATATAAATAAACACCAAATTAAATTACACTTTAAAAGTCCGTGGTTCAATAACAAAGCCCACAAAATAAATAATTTCCTAAATTTTTATTTGTATTTAAAAAAAAAAGTGACAAACAAAAAAATCGACTTCCAGCATTTTACCAAAGTGCACGTATGATAGATAGGAACTAGATGACTCACATACAAACTTCCAACCTGTTTAAATATTTTTTTTAAATATCAGAGAATGATCAGTTACTTGTCAATACAGGGAATTGATCGTAAATAACGAATAAAAAATGAGCTTTCCATTATATTTATGTAAAAAAAAACGTGCCTTCGGTTGCATTAAAATACTTAAAAGCATTTCCTTTTACAAAAATAGCATTCATCAAGAATCAACAAGAATGGAAAATAAGTGTCTTACTTTTATGTCGCGAAAAATAAAAAAAGCGATGTTTTTATCGCATTACGCTCCATTGTTTTAAATTTATGGAGTAAATACGTAATACCCATTTCCATAATTTTCTTCCTCTTATCACAAAAATGGCTTCTTAAATCTTTTGTTAAGTATAGTTATATTTAAGATACTTACCGTCTAAAAAATCTCTGCTCATAACGGTATATTATATTTTTAATATACTTAGTAATATTTTTCGGTTGAACAATCTAACATTGTACTATTAATAATTTTATAAGCTCAAGTATTTAAATGGTATATTTTACTTTTCTTTCAGATGTATCCACAACAACTGAGAATGAAGTCAATTTTAAAATATATACAATTCCTCACAAGAATCGGTTGTCAACAATTAAACCCATTAGCACCCAGTCTCGCATCTATAATTTTTTTTAATATGCGACATCTGTGGGAATCAAGTTCACAATTTCCAGATAAGTAGCAAAGCAAGGAAAAAAGCTGTCAAAATGTGTCTTCACTTTGCAGAAAATTCATATACTCCATTTCCTGGAGTGGACATCTTTGCGCTGAGTAGATACATATCGACCCTGTTTAGGCAAACGTCATTAACCATCACAAAAAAATAATGCCTTGAATATGTTTCGATTCTTCTTTCCTGCATCAAATTTGGTAGACCCTTATTTTTTTTTAAATCACAAGTTGAATAATAATAATTCGGTATTTATGGCTTGGTTCCTTTTGACAGAGCGCGTATTCAGTTGTGTACATTGTGATTTTCATAATGAAATCACTGCTTAAAAGCCTAAGCAGAGTCAATATAATTTCCATGCGAATGTTCGAAATTTAATATTTTTTCAACGTTTATAGATATTGCGTTAATTATAATTAAAATATATTTAATATACTTTATTTTCCATTAAATTATAAGAGCGATTTTTTTTTTGTATAATTATATAATGAGTTTTCCAATAATTTAGTTAGATAGATAGAGATTAATTAATTAATATGTTAACTATTCCATGACTATAATTCATGTCACACTTTTTATAGTGTCATGTTACATGTTTGATCAAATTTATGACTTCATTGCTAATTACTTAATGTATTACAGGAAGTGCAGGGTGTATTTTTTCAATACCTAATTAAAAATATTTAAGCCGTTATTCAAAAATCTTTTTTTGAGAACTTTCACGGATGAACGTTGTATTTTTTGCACCATCTTCAACTTAAAAAAACTCGCACAATTCAATTATCATAGCAACACTAAGATAAATATTAACATAGTACTATGGTCAATTGTTTCGATAAATTTAGTATATGTTCAAAAAATATAGTAAAGAGATTATTTAAGCTACGTCAATAATAACCGAAAAGCAAAAGCTCAAAAGCTCGATCCGTATCCATTAATGTACACACAATGCACTCTAGTTAACATTCAACATAACTCGTATACCTTGTATTGTATATATTATATCTTTAGATTTCATCGTTACTCAACGTACATCACACTAAGTTTTTTTATTTTAAAATTATATCAATAACATATTTCGAAACACGGTCATTCAAACTATTGTATGTTTACAATATATATATAAATATTTACAATGTCCAATTTGGATCGTATGGATTATTAACAAGTTAAGATGTCTTCTTTAAAAAGGGAAAATACAAATCTCTATAAGGAAAAGGCCATTAATTATTGAAGCAAATTGGTCATTTGCGAATTTTGCAATTCACTTACATGATATTTTTGTTAAGTTTTTTTTAATTCACACCATGGGATTTTAGATTGCAATCTCCAACACTGGTTTTTGAATACCAGGATTAATAACCACAATTCTTATAAAGCACTTTTTTTTAATCCAAAAATGCAGGACTGAATACTTTTTGGATCAAGCAATTGTTTTAAAAGCAATATTTTTGAAAAATATTTCTAAGACATGTCTTCACATTGCGGAGATCGTTATACTTCACTTCCACAGCAGATTTCTTCACACTGTGTAGATACATTAACTTCAATTATGCCTAAATTCTTTGTTAAATAAACAGTTACTGTGTTATCAAAAACATTAAATAAATCTCTTGTAATAGGTTCTTTAAATATAAAACTCATTTGTCATTATAAAAAAAAAAGATTTAAAAGCTTCTTGGAAAATATCCTAAATTATCACAAAACCAGTCCAAATTTAAATCTATTGAGATATTTCTTCGTTATTGAAATATATGATCGACAGGTGTTTAAATAAAATACGTTAATAAAAAAACATATAAATGGATTTTTTCGACAGTAAAAGTAATTCGATTAAAAATAAATTTAAATGACATTGATGACAATCGTTCGGAGCGTAACGGATTTATTTGTATGGACGTCGATTGGAAGGAATCGTTAGAAAAAATGGGCTAAAAATGTAATCATTTCTTTTCAGAATCACGTCTTAAAAGAAAATGGATTTCCAGACACAAACTACGCTGTAGCTAGTTGAGTATATATCGAAAGATAGCTCAACACGATAGAAGATAAGAAGACAATTATTTGTACGCTTCGCTTTCCTAATCTCAGCTTAATAAGTCAACCTCTTTGTGACAGTTTATCTATACCAGGGATAACTAATGCCTTAATTCTAATAATCCCAATTAATATGTCTTTAAAATATGGATTCAATTTTTGTAATTCAAATAAAAATCAAATAATTCATTAAAATAAAAAGCTCTTTTAGCAATATATAACTTGAAATTGTCAACGAGCTTTACGAATGGATTTTCAGCTTACATTAAATATATAATACTTCAATAGAAAATTTACTTTATTAACTCAAATATTTATGTAAACTTTCTTTGTTTCTCGTCTTATAAGAGGTTGGATTTCGTATTAGACTTTACATTATAGAGCTTTGTTTAATTATCATTATATGTGGGATTTTTGATCCGGTTTTCTTTTGCCATTTATTTTCCATTATAATATTCTATGCCATCGTGTACAAGTTGCTTTTAAACAAGCTTTTATTAAAGTTAAGTTTATTTATAGTTTTTTTTTCATATAACTGTTTACATTTATCTGTCAAAATCCAATTAAATAATTATTTTAGTAAAAGATTACTTCGATATTAATAGAGCACAAAGTATTATTTATCGTCGCCAATATTGCAGGAACACGTATCGTAATTTTTTGGTTTAAGTCACTTTGCAAAGTGTAGTTTTATTTTTTGCAATCTATTGTATTATTGGTGCATTATCTTATTAGCGCATACTTTAATAAAACGTATACAAATTATATCTTAATATTGACATTTGCCAATAATATGAGAGATTACAAAAAATTAAACCAAACTTTACAAAATGACTTACACAAAATATCAAGATGGTGACATTATACTGTTGAGTGAATACAACATTTTTTTATAAAAACAAATATTTCAACACGAATTCTGTGATACTAACATCTGTTTTTTCAATTTTATTTAAATTTATAGGTTTATTATCCATATATAAAAGGCTTTATATATGACGTTATGGTTAAATTTTATTGATCATCAAAATTTGAATATATTATTTTGTATAAACACTTACGTTTTTGAGTGTTTTAAATATGAATACAAAATATTTTTTTTTACTAAATTTGATCCAACAATGTCCTATGTGGATCACAATTTATAATGTTTAGTTAATAATCAATCAATTATACATTAATACACATTTTGTTTATTACTCTAAATTATTACCCAGTGCAACGATTAAAAAAGCATAATATTAACAATTTGGTTGTTGAGTGATTAAAAATTTAATCCTACGCACAGATACAAAAACAGTGAATTTATATTCTGTAAAAGGCAATATTTCACTTGTTGTTTAGTATATGTTTTGATTTAGATAAAAAAACACTTTAAATCTTTATGTCTGACAAAAAAATAAAAAAAAACATTACAAATATAGAGCTTTTTGTATGATCAAGTCAATTCAGACTTCATTGATACACCCACATACATTACTAGACCAAAATATATGTGAATCGTGTCGATAAAGGAAAAAATACCGAATAATGACGGGCAATTCCCCAAGAGCACCCGCATAGTCACGAGTTTGAAATGCCTGAGAAATGTATAGGACCACTCCTTAGTGAAATGCCGTTAATCTGAAATCACTTTCCTAGAGGGCGAGGTCACTGGAATTAGTACCTCATTATCCCAAAATGAAGCACAGGGGAATCGATATAAGTCTTTATTTCGATTGCAAGGAAAACACCATTCACATATCACTATAATAAAATATTAAACAATAAAAAGTACCATATATTTTTTTAATATTATCTCTGGCAGCGTAGAGGTTAGTGTACGCGTCTAATAATCCGAGAAATGCGGGCTTAACTTATACATCTGTCAGATTTTTTAGAATTCAAAAATGGAGGACTGGATACTTGTTGGGTTGCGTAATTGTCTGATAAACAATTCTTGTGAAATATAATCTGCCGAAATAGTTTTACTTTACGGAGATCCATATACTACACTTTTGGAGCGGATATCTTCACACTGTGTAGATCCATATGCTTCACTTTGGGGCAAACATGGCATAATATTTAGATACAGTAAAGTGGAGCATATGGATCTCAACGACGGAAAGATGTCGACCACACGAAAAAACGAATATCAATCTTCGTAATCTTTCAATGTTATTGATAACATGTTGTGACAGATTTCTTTTCACGAAAATTGGCTGTCGGCTATTTGTTTAACTCGTTGGCTATTTATTTTTACATTTTTAGATTTTAAAAAAAATTGCACGTATAGAAATTGAGCCCGCATTACTCAGATGCAAGGCACGTACGCTAACCCCTCGGCTATCAAAGTAACATTTTACAGTAATCGTTAATAAATTTAATTTATAAAAACATATTGAAGTTTGTTATCTTTTCTGCACCAAGGGGTGAAGAGATAGCTTCTAAGAGGTTTTTAAAAATCCAAGGATGCCTAATGAGTTGAGAAATTGTAATTATAAAATTGTAAAATTCCCGAAGTTTTTAAATGATCTTAAAGTATATTTTTTTCAGCCACGTATAACAATTTAATAAAATTAAAAGATATTAATACATAATTTCAAATTTATTTATGTAAATATTCTGTAATAAAAATGACAAGAGTGATACACGGTTCAAATACGTAAAACTTTTTTTACTACGTAAGTAGCCTATAATTCACTCTCTGTCTTCGTACTTCATTATATTTTATTAGAAATATATTATTAATAATAATTTATCGTGTATAATAAATTTATTGTGACCCTTGAATAAGAAAGGGCACTCGATTTAGCAAGTGCCTGTTGGACTGTCACTGGTAGAGGATTAAGGGCTGTTTTTATAGATGTGGTATATTTCCAAGAGGGAAAAATTGATTGTTCGGTTACCGATTTGCAGGATTCCGATATTGAGAGGCGTTTTCTTGGAATGGATATCATCATGTCTTACATCTCTCACTATTAAGGGATACACATTACTTTCATCAGTATTATCACATTATTTTCTCCTGTATTTTGTCTATTTATAATAACATATTATTAATATATTTAAAGACAAATTAACTAGTACACAAATTTCATCTTAAATATTTTATTAAATTCTTTAACTCCTGTCAACAAGCAGGACAAATAAAGTTATCTATTGCAGTTATTCTGCATATTGATATCATTCTAAATAGTGTTTATTTTATTCTCATGTCAGATATTCACTTTAATATTTTGGACATAAAATTAAATACAGACATTTCAATTTGAATAATGTTGTACAAATACACCAATGGCGATTTTCGTTTCATTGATTTTTACAAAATCTCTCAGCATTCATTGATGTATCCACGTATTTGTGTACATTTATCTCAAATTTTGTCACGAGTTTTGTATAATTTAGATAAAATCCAAAATTATTCCGTACAATAGAATTAAATCTTTTGCACTTGTCAATTGATATAATTTTCACCTTTCAACCAAATTTAGCAATATAGATTTACAATATGTATTTGTCTAGTTTTGGGTGTTCAAATTTGTAAAGATTATGTGTTAAATATTGTTAGTCTCTGCCAGCTTGGTCTGATAGTAAATTTGCTTATCTGGCGAAATACAGGATGCCAATCACATCCTCTGGGAATGTTCCCATATGTCGGTCAAAAGGGAAGAGCTTCTCAAGTCGGTTTGACCATTTGTCGGACCGGTCGGCCATTGCGACTCGGCTTCTACGAAGGATAATTTCTTAGCTTTTAAAAAATTTGCGAAATTCTAAGGCGAACGAGAAGGCCTCTTCTTGGCAAGGCTAGATATTGACACGGTATAATTAGTTAGAATGAGATTCGCGCACACTCTAGTGCACGCCAACCAAGGTCTTGGAAAGCTGATCCTGAGACACTTCTGGCATTTATGAAGAGCGCCTTGCGTTCGTTACGCCACGGTATACGGCCGGATAACGGGTGTGGTGATGTGGCGGGTGTTGAAGGGGAAAGCAAGTACTAATTACAACCGCTTGTCACGTAATATTAAAAGTTTGATTTACGAATGCGCTTTAATATTATACTTGATTTTTTTCCATAATGGTTTTTGTAAAATAAAAATATCGTACGTCATTTCTGAAAATTACCGATCATTACTATGGTATTCTCATACGCATACATTTAATATTAGTGTCACAGAGCTTCACCAAATTCATACTTTAAATAGTATTCAGTGACCTTACTTACAGTTGACTTTCAAACGAATAATAAAGCATTACATTTCTAATGAAACGTACAATAATATACGGTTGCACATAATGGACTATTTGCATCGTTAACTGAATTCAATGTTCGTTCGTTACGCCATAGTATACGCCCGCATAACGTGTGTAGGCATGGCGGGTGGTGTAGAGGAAAGCAAGTGTTAGTCGCATATAAACTTAAATGTCAAAAAAAATGTCATTCTGTTCTAAGCAGATCAAAAATAATGGCTTAATGGAAAATATTTATAGAGAAATCGTTATTTCACAAACATTATCAGAAAAATACGTCCAATAAAATTATTCATCAAAACGTTATCTTTAAGACTTTATTTCATTATTATATTCTCTAATAACTGTAATGTTTTTGAATCTGTGTTTGAACAATTTATTATCTGAAGTCGATGTAGCAACACAGTAATCTTTTATTTCATTTTTTTTTTATAATTAGTATTTTTCATGCAGTTATGAAATATAAAACTAATATAACGAATATAAAAAACGTTTGAAAGAACATATTTCTAGAATAATAAAAAATGTTGAAGTATTTATTTTGCTGAGAACATAATTATCGGAAAATATCACTTACAATTTTAACATCAAAACATTTTTACACTTGAATTTTTTTCGCGAGAATTTTGAAAGAAATTAAAAATAGCAAACATAAAATCTCCACTTTATAAGGATTACTCGAAGAGAAGCTTATTTTCTGAGTAGCTGTTCAAAGAGATAATGCGTAAGGTATCAAAATGTTAAAACATTTTAAAATCGCGGATTTTTTCTCTCTGTCATTTAATGTAACATAAACTTCAAACAAACAGACGAAAAATAAGATAAAAAATTATTTTCCAATGTAGTCGAATATTCTAAGTATTATTGTTGAAAAAATATTTACAATGGGAATGCCCTTTAAATTTTTATGAACTCACTTAAAAATACTTTCAGACGTTCAAATACCTTTCATAAATTTATTTAATTTTATATACTGAGGGATGTATTAAACAATAATAAAAAATTGACACTATAAAATGTTTTATTATTGGATAAATATGTTATTACTTATATCAAACATATTCTCAGTTATCTGAGAAAAACTAAATCAATAATGTTGGACACATCAATTAACTCAAGTCATGAATTAATTTACTTCTAGACGAATGTGTCTAAGTTATGAACTCATCTGATCGAATTATTGTTTATTTTCCCAATGATAATATCTCTTACGTACAAAACTGGTACATTTTTTATATCTCCTAATCATATTATACATCTATCGCCATTCTTTCCTCTAAGATAATAAATCATATGAATTCTCGCAGAGTAAAAACTTTAAATTATGCAACATTATTAATTAAAAGATTGACCGATCAAACTGTAATTCATGCTATCGGCTCTGAATACATTTTATTTTTGTGTATCCCATATTTGCTCCTAAATTGGAGCATATTTATATACACAGTACGAAGATATCCACTCCAAAAGCTGAGTATATAGATCTCCGCAGTGTGAAGATGTCTTGATAGATTATATTTTTTCACGAGAATTGTTTTTCAGACAATTGTCCAACCCAATGGATATCCAAGCTCTCAATTTTTGGATTTAATTTTTTTTTCAAAAACAGAAATAAAACCCGCATTTCCGAATTTTTAGGTGCTTACTTCAACCTCTATGCTAATGGCGGAACATACCTGGTATCAATAAATAGTAAAGACATAATATTGAATGATATTTAATTAGACTTGTAACCCTAAATTTATCGACAAAAAAAATAAAATATTACGTATTAGTGTATAATGAACGATAGAAAAACATTATTATATCAAAAACCTTTGTAAATGTATTACATATATGTATATTTGTTTATATTATACACATACATATCTTAATATATTATATAAAAGAAGTTTGCCTTGCATTCAGAAAGTAGATTTTCGATTCCCATAACTACTAGATTTTTAAATCCAAAAATTAAGGACTTTTAAGTTGATCAATCGTATGAATAGAGAGAAAAATAATTTGTCAAGAAATTTATTTTTACATTGTGTACATCCATATGCTTATTTGTCTAATCAAACATAGTGAAATTTGTATAGGTCTTACAACAACATATTTCGTTGTTTATTACTATAATTACTTAGGTTTTACTATGTAGTCTAGTATGAATGATAATATAAACAAAAATATGAAATTCAAAAAGCTAATGAATTATTATCGCCATTATTTATTACAATGGTTATTACAGTGACATTTTCCATATTACGAAAGCCAAACATGGTAAAGGTTTTTCGAAAACATGTCGGGCCGTATGAGTACATTTTATTGTGGGCCCAGAGGTGATAAATCACTTTTTTCCTTCGAAGTCTACTTCTAGTAGAAAACCGTTTGATCTCCTTTATCATGTGAAATAATGAAGAGGCTTTCTTATTTTCTTGCATGAAAAGCGATTCATCACACTCGTTTTGCAGTACAATCTTTCAAATAAACACGATACATCATGGTTTTAATGCTTCATTATACACCATTATTAAATAAACACTTTTATAATGATGTAAAAAATACATTCACTATCCTTCAAATAAAAAGTATCGATTGTTATTTAACAAAGGCATTATACATTCAACCTTTTTTGTCATAAATCATTTATTTCACTCAGTGATTAATTATGAAAAGTATTTGCAAATAAACAGTTAAATTCACCTTCCTTTCGATTGAAAAAGCTTAAAAGCTTAAAAGCTCAAATATTAACTAAAATACTTAATAGGATATATTAAGTATTATATTCACTTTCATGAACCTCAATTCTATTGCAATAATATCGTGAGCTTTTAACTCTACTTATAATTGTTTCTTCATAATTTACTTACCCTTCTTACGTGAGTCGTTATTTGCAGTCAGATTTTGCGTTTTGGTATCATCATGTTGTATTTGTACCTAATTTGAGTAAGTGTACATTGATGCAAAAGCTAAACATATCGGCGACGAAAAATTTGAGAGTTTATTTTTTAAAGTTCTCATAATTAAAAGCTTCAAATTAAAATAATTACATAATGCTTCAGCATGCTGTTCCATTTATTATTTTTAACAATATATTGGCTTAACATGAAAGATTAATAACAGGTTGACTTAATTACATTGCCGAGCTGTTTACCCTTAGTAAATGTGTACATTTTTGTCCATGTAATGTTGTTATTTAAAAAATGTTAAAATACAGCAGTTGAAGTACGTCAGGCTGAGGTCAACGATTTTTAAAATGTGCTTTTAAAGTTTTATGGCCGAGGTTAACAACCAAATAAGACAAAAAATAGCATTTTTCAGTAAAGAGTTTTTTTGAATACATATATCGACTATAGAAAGGGAAAAGGACGCAACCCACACAGACTTAATTTTACAGGAGGGACAAAAACGTCCACTTAATTATTTTAAGTCAAAGTCGAAATACAAGATAAACACAGCCTTCAAATGCACGAAGTATAAAATTATTATTTTATTCACCTAGTCTGATAATAATATAATAAGATATTTAAGAAAAATGAATACAATTTACGTGATGGAAGTTCTTTTTTATCACGAATAAAATATTAAAGATGTAAGACTGGATTCTCAATATATTGCGCAATTTATTAAGGCACAATGACTGTTAAAAACTGGAAAAATAAAGTATCATAATGTGAAAATCTATATGCTCCACTTCGTAGCGGACCTGTTTAAAAAAATTGTAGCTGTGAAGCTGCATGACTTAGAAAACTCTACTAGCATCATATGAACAGCTTAATGGCCTCGACTTTTTGCTGAACTTTGTAGGGCGACTGGTGAAATTCGCGTAAAAAATTGCAAAAAATTGAAATAATATTTTATCATCTACATTCACAATCAAACTAAATCGTAACTAACTTATTTATCATAGAAAAGAAACGTATTACGTACGACTCACATATGAGTCCACAGCCACTAACCAATATTCTATAAAGACTCATACACGCGCCCACGGTCATTGAGCTGTTAAAATAATCTCTCCACAATTTTTATTGAAACATAAGTTCAACGATGGATTATAAAGATATTTACGTTTATCATTTTTAAAGTTGGATCCTTCGGATATAACAATTTACCTGTTCACTCGAGTGTAGTTTATTATCATAAATTATACAGTATTTTAACGAAGTCTTTCATATAAAAATTACGGTTGAACTACTTTAAAATACATTCAAAAGACTTTGTCTTATTTTTATCGCCGTATTATTTATCTTATGCCCGCAACGAGTCACTATTTAACCACTCTCTTAACCGTTAGCTGTAAGATGGAGCACATACCGAAAACATATAGAAACGATGAAGCATTGCATACGCAGTAATCCCAAATTTT
>JAGVSQ010003433.1:0-16434 GCA_022683975.1 Rhyacophila evoluta | reverse complement strand
AAATGATGCCTTGTAAAATTTGCGACTAAAAAAAAGAAACGTACGCCTAATAAATATTATTTTTCTTAAATAACTTAAAATTAATATCATATCGAGTAAATTAAATTCCAGTTTAAGCCATCAAGGCTTTTTCAATGTGATATTTTTACTTCGGCCCAAAACCATTGAATAAATATTATACGTGGGTTACGTCCTTTTTCGTTTCCACGGTCGATATACAATTAAATATAAAATTAATCTTCCAATTACTTCGACCACTTACGAATTATAAAAAATGTGTTAATTACAATTGATAAGTCCCGTATTCTGCATATTTTAATCCTTTGGCTGCTACAATGTTTTTTTCAGAATCTTACCATTTATAACTTATGTTTGACAAAAGCCTGCACTGAAGATGTTGGGTTAAAAACGACGAATGTTTACTTATTTCGAAATGTATATATTTCATTATTGTTATAAATGTTTTGTCGTATATTCGTCTATGCAATGGTGCTTTTCAAAATATATTTCTCTCTCAAATTGACAGTTAAAATATGGTACTTTTGCAATAACAGCAAATGTCCATTAGTTCGCTTCTTTTACCACTGCGTAGCGCTATAATCACTGATTGTTTGATGTTTGTAATGCTGTTCACATTGTTTGTTTAAATTTTCGGATTATTTAGGGATTTAGTACTAGATATTACACCAAAAACTTATTTAAGAATTGAATTGTTGACTTAAAAACAAAATTATCAAACAATGTATTAATGGTAATTTAATACAGACTCGTATGAGCAAGTTTACTGGGAAATGCAGTATGAAAATACACAAATCAAACGTAAACAGATACAACCCGAGTAGAAAGTTGAGGTATCGAGGGTTTATGATAACTAATAAACGATTTGGTAAAATTAAAGAAACATGAAAATTAAAGTTTGATTATCAATCTTGAAGTTCCGTATAACTTTCGTATATTCAATACCATGATTCCATTCAAATTATCATGGTTTGTTTCCATTAAAAATAGCAAAGAACGACGTTATAATATTAACAAAACCATTAAAATACACAAGTTATGAAAATTTGCCTTGTGATGATTAAAACTGACGAAGAAGATAGTGAAGTATTAAGTGAGGTTAAATTCACAACTGTAATTTGGTACATTATTACTTAAATAAAGATCTCCACAATATGGAGATTTCTTGACAGATTTTTTTTCAATTCAAGTTAAGTTTAAACAACATAAAACTAAACATTATCTTCAAGCAAAAACAATAGCAAAATTTTGTTACGTTTTATTTACATGAGCTTAAATAGTGTTTAATACCTAGTATGTACTAATATGTTACGGGACCGCATAAATCACTCGCAAATCAATGCCGTAGCTACCGATGATCAGTTTAGAGCAGTCTGTTTTTTGGCGTAAATTAATGTTTTCCAACCTGGGAAGCCGCCAAGTTCGGAATTTTGCGTTTGATTGAATATGCATCTCCCACTAAGTCCGAAAGTAGAAATTACAACAAATATTCTACTGTCGTGCAATTTTTCGTTCGTAATTTCAACTTGCAGACATAGCAAAAAGTGAAAAAAAATATTTTCGGGGAGTAACGAATTCACTTGCTCCGGGACGCTGAATATGTAACTACGCTGCTGATGCAAATAGCGAGCACGTAAAATCGGGGTTCACTGTATTACATTATCTACTGTACGGGTAATTAAAACTATGTGACTGGAAAATTATCATCCACTTGAAATCGCTAGATAAACAAAAGATAACTCTAACCAAATCATAAGCTCACGACAAACATACTAAAAATCAATAATAAGGGACAAACGGAAATATGGTTTAATCAGGACACATTTTAAAAATAAAGACCTCGGGTTAAAAACGGCAAATGTCACAAATCGCTTATTTTTCTGGAGAGCATTTAAACTAAATACCTTGGTTCTGGCGAGGTTTTTTTTATTCTAATCATGAAATAGTAAAGATACCCCTTATATACATTGAATAGTTTTGACAAAAATTATTAATTATGTATGTGTAATTAAATATCAATTAAAAAGTCATTTTAACATTTGCAGTTTTACTTCAAAATATGAATAATTTGCTATGAAAAATCATTTTAATACATTCACAACAGTTTATTATGTTCAAATAGATTAAATTAATATAAAAGAAAAATGTGTATTTAAAGAATATCTTTTATACATGAGTAAAATCAAATATCTTACTTAAATATTGAATCCTTAAATTAACTTAAGTATTTTGCGCCCCGGTAGCGTAGTTGGTAGCGTGCGCACTTAGCAATCCGAGGAATGCAGGTTCGATTCCCCATCTGTCGGATTAAAAAATGCAAGACTGGGTGCCCATTGGGTTGAGCAGTTGTTTGATAAATAATTCTCGCGAAAAATAATCTGTCAGGACGTCTTCACATTGCGGAGATCCATATACACCACTTTCAGGGTGGATATCTTCACACTGTGTAGATCTACATTCTCCACTTTGGGACCGAACATACTATACATACAATATGTCTAAAATATTTTAGTAGTTTTGTACCATAATACATTTGTGAATTCAATATGTGTTTCTCAATCCATCACTATCTTCTTCGTTAGCTTTAATCATATCGTTATCACAAGGCAAATTTTCATATAATTAAACATTTTCAAGATTTTATAATTATTTTGTTAATTTTATAACGTCATTTTTTCCCGCTTTTAATGGAATGAAATCTTCATTTATGATGGTTTAAACAGGATCGTGCAGTTCTAGTTATTTATTGATCGTGGAAAGAAAGAAAGACGTAACCCACACAGAACAAATTCTACATGAAGTAAAAAAATCATTGTAAGAAAGTTTCTTAAACTGTGTTATTTCAAAACCGTGCAGAAAAAGAATTAAGTGTCTAAAATATATAACCGTCTATTGTTAAATTAATTAAATGTTGTCAAATAAAAGCAAGAAACTAATAAAAAAAAAATTGTCGGTTCTCTTTGAGATTATAATGTTATATGTCGTAATTTGTTAAATTGAACCCTAGATCCCCTTAATTCCAATAAACAGTGATAAAATGGGATATATTATTAGTATCGGATTCCGAAGTTTGTTTATCAGAAAAGAGCTTTTGCGTCGACACGAACGTAGAAATAAGCTTTAATTATTGAAGTAAAATGGGAAATTCAAAACTGAAATCTACTTCGGACAAACATAGGAGACACAAAGCCAACACGAGAGAAAGAAATAGAATGCACGGACTAAATACTGCTCTCAATAAATTGCGAAGGTTTGCTTACAATCTGTTTACTTAATTATATCAATTAAACTATGCTCGAATTGTCAACAAAACAATTAATGATAAAGAAAAGGTGTTTTAATAATGAAGAATTCTTCATAGCAAACTATATCGATGTATTTTTAATAATATAAATGTTTGCAGTGTAATGATATATGTTTTATTATTGGCGCGAATTTAAAATATGCTCCTTGTGTTTAATAACTAAGTTGTTTTCAAATCTTATTTAATGAAATAATTGTTGTAAATGTTTTTGCTACGCTGTCAAATTATATGTATGATCAATATTGTGATATTTAAATAATAGCCATGTGTGTCATCGCTTGATTGTCTAACTTTGACTGAGTTGTAATATGTAACATGTTGGTATGATAATTAAATGTCCGCACTGTTTACAATTTAATGTAAAACTAATTTTAGAATTGCCATTACTTTGACTATTTACGATTAATGTGAAATGGGAAAGGCCACGTGTGGTAATGCTGTTAACATTATCACCAATTGTTAATAACTTTTCAGTTTATTTTGTTCATTGTTTGGAAATAGATGCGCATTATTTACATATCAGAGTATATGATTTGTTTGATTTTCTGACATCATTCAAATTAAAGTGAAAGATTTTAGTGTTTTAAAACGTGTGTAAAAAAAACTCACTAATGAAAGGGTTAAACGTGTTTTAAGACAAGCATCACGCTTATAAACAATGTTCTGCACGGGATAAACGTCATGTGCAAAATTTTTAGAATTACAATTCACTTTAAAAATCATATCTTATTATCTATTGAGATAATTTTTCAAGCACAAAATGTGCGAACACAAATAGTTATTTCAAGTATATTTATTTTTAGAGTATATTTCAAGAAACAAATCAAATCATTGCCGACGCTCTAAAACGAATTAAGAATTTTACAGCCTTAATTAAAACGCCAAAAAATTCTCTAGACTTACTGGTTACTAGAAACTAAATGTATTGATTGACCATTACCAAATGAAGAGAAGTCTAGTCAGTATCGACATTTAAAACTTCTCTGGTTCTTAATTATGTTTACAATATTAAAGTTATATTTCTTATATGTAGTTTGTAAAACAAGAATCCAAAGTTATTTTCTAATTAGGAATATATGATTATAATTCTGTGATTGTTAAAGAATTAACCAAAAAACATTCTGAGCTGATAAATTAATTTTTTCAAGTGCTATTTTAACGATATTATATGATGAGATTTCAACTTTAAAAAATCATCGTGATAAATTAAACAGACTTTAGTAGTTTAACTATGAATTAAATACTCAAGTGTTGAATTCCTAAGTGTTAATTAAAAAAACCTTAATTCAGAATATCATATCTAAAAGAAGCTTTTAAAATATGAAAAACTTTTGGCTTTAACGGACGCCCGTCCATTGTATAGAGGTTCTACTGTGGTAGTTGCACTCAATAATCAAGTTTATCAATATAAAAATGACATAAGATATAAAAATTGCACAAGTATATAAAAAAGATAAAATTATATACTTTAATTTATCTAACCCATCAGTAAGAAAAATTTGAGTTAGTGACTTTTCGCTCTACAGCGACAATACGGTTGCTTGGCAATCAATAACAGTCAAAGTAAATATTTTTTTTTTTTATATTTTGTGAATGAAATTCAAAATAAAGGATTGTAGCTTAGTTATAAGTTTCAGTGTGTACAATATGTCTTGCCCCTAAGTACTGGCAAGCATTTTGCAGCACCGTTTAATTCAATTGTTGCACAAAAAAATGTTTGTGCATTAGATGCATTTCATGAACAAGGAACAATTAGCAAACAGCTGATCGTGTAAAAAAATCTATAAATTTGTGATTTCTGTTTCTCAGGTGCTTGCCATTTTATTTTAACTTCGCCAATTCGAATCAGCAAATATCAGAGAAGTTATCGAAGATTGAGACCCTTCGACTGGCCATAAATTACATAGCCACATTGACGATAATGTTAAAGCATAATGGCCCAATCGGCATTGAGAAATTCATCGATGTGCTGTGCAACGGCCTAAGTCAACCGACTACAAATTTACTCAACGTTGGCTGCGGAGGAAAACTTCTCAATTGAATTTAAAATAAAAAACAATTTCAGATTGATTACGATTATTGGTCAATATGGCACAACGAAAAAAGCCAAGGAAATATTCTAAGCACTAAGTGATCCATAAGATTTTGCGCTTGCAAAAGATACAATTCCCAATATATAATAAGGAAAACATTCTATGTATACTAATATAACGCTGTCTACTGTAACCCAATTGTAAGTACTAAGTGATCCTGCACTAGTATTATACACCATATGTTAACTCATTTTTCATTGAAATAATTGTAATCTAATCCAAGTGAAGGATATGGAGAATATTTAAATTGAAAGTCTACTGTCATTTTGAATTATTTTTTCTTATCCATATTTGAACCAACAACATCTGGTTCAAAATACTTACCTAGTAATGTTGTGATATATCTTTATTATATTAAATTACTATTATTATATTATATTACTTGCATACTTGAAACAGATTATTAGAATACCTATCATAGGTACTTGAGGGGTTAAAATATTTCAAAATTTTGTATTAACAGACAAAAATAAATTCATTTGGAATGCAATGTTGCCATATAAATGTTAATATAAAATATTAATCAGTAAAAAATTGTTAAAATAAAACACTTTTCTTTATAAACATTCAATTTATTTTACTTCCACCCATATGCATACATATAAATAAAAAGGGAAACCTATAAGGTCACCCAAAGGAAAAAGTATATAACTCAAACTGAGTCCATTCATAAATTATAACAGGCTATAAAATAATAGAAATTATTAAAAATAGCCCTCATAGCTCTTTTTAAATATATATATATATATATGTATATACAGTGTACTCTCGTTTATCCGGTTTGTGCATCATCCGTGCTAAATGTTGGAATTATTCTTTTTACTTTCATATACCATGTTCGCTCCCAAAGTGAAGCATATGGACCTTCACAGTGTGAAGATCTCTACTCCGAAAGTGGTGTATATGGATCGATCTCCGCAATGCGAAGACATCTTGACAAATAATTTTTCATGAGAATTGTTTGTCAGACAATTGCTCAACCCTAATGGGCATCCAGTTTTGTATTTTTTTTAAATCCGACAGATGCGGAATCGAACCCGCATTCCCCGGATTGCTAAGTGCGCACGCTACCAACTACGCTACCGGGGAGACAATTATAATTATTGTAAATTGAAATAACTTTAAATTTACCCTTAAGTATGTAAATGCGTGTTTGCAATAATAACAAAGAGTAAAAATACTTTATAATGAAGTAAAAAAATTTTAGAAACCACAAATTCTGGAAGGAAGTAAAAATTTAAGCGGCATGAGCTAAAAAAACCCAAAAATTTAGACAGAAATTAGAAGACAGACAAATTTATATTATACGATTCCATCCTCCCCAGCATTAGCATGTATAATCGAGACTACACTGTTTAATAAAAAAAACACAGTTACATTCTTTAAAATAAATTAGCTCCAATTTGATTTTTATCCCGATCATAGATTTTTTTGTAATACAGATTCCAGCAAGTATATGGATGGGAGAAATTTAGTTGTGTGTTTTGAAAACCTTAAAAATGTATTTTCAGTTACATAAAAAAAAAAATTGGCAGCGTGACCAGAAAAAGAGAATAATTCCCATAAAATCCAAAATGAAAAAAATAACTACATTGGTAAAAGTGTTAAAACAATAGTGATACAAGGTTACATTGATATTTTCCTCTAAATGAAACAGATTGAAATAAAATACATACTGTATTATTAATTTGCTGAAAAATTATTCATAGTAAATTCAATAACTTTTGCTAAACAAATGTATTATATAATTAATACTTTGAACTGATTGAGTTTAATAATCAATAATTTTATTTCAAACAACTCAAAATAATATAATTTATACCTTTCTGCGTTGATAGTTTCACCTTTGAAGTAATGATCAAATTCATTTATAAAAGAATTTAAAAAGTGTTTAAACAATATTTGAAAAACCTTATTTGGAGGTATGAAGTATTTTCACTCAAAATGTTAGCACAATAACTATAAGATCTGATCTGATAAAATAAATCTTCTTGTAACTATCAGTGCAAGACTATACACTGATGGAAGATATCCACAGGCGAAGCTTGGATAGAAATCAAAAATTACAGGGAATAATAGAATCTTACATTGTGATAATGGGTATTTTATAAAAAAAAAATATATCTGAATATGTAAACCATTTCATTGTATTGACGATTATAAGAAATTTCCATGTTCATAGAACATGTGTGATAAATAAAATAAATGTTCTATATGTGCGTGTGATCTTTCATTTTTCATAAATTTTTTTTTTTAAATTTACTGTCTGAAATGCAGGAATCCCTCAAAAATTATGCACACTTATCAGTCAATTGACACACAGTGTCCACTGAAGTTTTCAACGCAGACCATCATCATTGGTTCCAACCACCGCAGACGAAATATAAAGTTGGGCATCGGATCCCCAAACAACAAACCTATCTATTACATTAATCTTCGATTACCAACCATTGAAAAGTTTTGAATTAACGGTTTCAAATGCAAAAAAAAAAAAATTCTTTTAAATTCTGTGTATTTAAAATATCAAATCAATGAAAATTGACAGATCAATATTTGAATATGTTCCATGGTATCTTACAGTATTGATGAAAGGCTAAGTAATTATATGGTTGATAACTTAAATATAATGTTTTGAAACACTTTTTTATACTTTAATAAGATCCATATGAAACAAGTGTTTTTAAGAAAATAATATTATTATTGACTGGGTTTATTGAAATCACAGCACTGTCCCATGCCATCATTTTTATGAATAATGAATATCACTACTCAAACAACTATAGATGATAAATGGAAAAATAATATGAATCAACTCGATACTGAGACAGTACATAAATAATGTGACAAAGTCGAAAATGTCTTTTCACAACCATTTTTGAAAACGAGATAGGAAGATATCGTTTAAGTCACTCCTGCATCACTGTTAAAAGGCTTTGCTATTGCACCGTGAACATAATACAGATGGATTTAAGTTAATAACGATCGAGACTTTGATATACTTTCTTGTTACAAATGTAACCACACTTCTAAATAATTAAGTCGGCTCTTGTATTCAGTATTAGAACATTTCGATAGCAATAAAACAGTTTGAAATTTAAAATATAATATTAATATTCTTGAAACTCTTTCAATGGAAATATATCAATACACTATCAACATGTTTCATAACAAACTAATAAATAATCAACACAATTCTTGTTTCAAAAAAATTTACAACAAATTTCAAATGCTGAGAAATTTCAGTGAATCGTTTCAAATATTTGCAATTCAAAAATTATTAAACTCACATATACAGACATACGGTTAAAAAAAACTGTAAGAACAAAAAAATACACATCAACTTAAAAATATCGATCATGAAACTTTCCGGTAAAAAAATCACATTCCAACAGGTAAGCTAAAAGTAAATTAAATTCGGCCAACTATCAATATACCATGAACTCTTTATTCTATTACATATATATATTTTTACTTTGCTTTGTCAACATGAAAGGGTTTCTCAAACTGAAGAACAATATAGAAATTATAAAAAGGGGTCTGTATATCTAATAATAATTATTTAAATATTTTGCTTACAGGTCAATACTGTACAGTATTCGAAATAATTACAACTATATAACGTTGCAGTAAAATAATCTGCGAGAAGAAAGTTGTCACATAATTTTAGAAAAAAAAAACCATCGACAAATTTGAGAATCCCTGATTTAAAGGTGTTCATTGTTATTAGAGGAGCCATTTAATCGTAACCATAAAAAAATCGGTTATTAATTATAACAAATATATGTGAATAAATCATCTCACTAAAATGCAGAGATGAACTACTGGTTCAATAAATCGGTTCAACAAAACTGAATTAATTGGAATAAAAATATTGTTACATCTATTTGAATATACTTGTTTTAATATCGGATATTCATTGAATGAAGAATTTACTTAAAATCATCCACAAAACATTCTGTCTTCTTGTCAGACATCAGTTTCAAAATCCGTTTTACAAGAAAACAATCCAGAGTTTCACCGGTACACATAGGTCCCCAAACATTCATAAACAGTTTGGCAGAACTAGGATTTTAAAAACAGCCATAACACATTTTGAATCAACAATATATACATAGTTGTTTTGTTTACACGTGAAATAATTAGAACACAAAATTAAAACACAAAAAAAACATTAAAATTTAACATAGAGTGGGCATTTAAGCAGTTCAATGATCCTGCAAACATCACAGATTTTATTAGTTTGTATAAATAAATACAAGCCATGAATTTATATTGTTATTAATATAATTGGTGAAATATTATGCGAAAAACAGTTGGGGACCACCGGTGTACTTATTGTAAACATATTATCTTTGAATAAAATAAAAAAATAATATTCATAAAGGAGCCTATAGGCCATTGCTTTTAATAAACAATTTATTTATACTAAGCTTAAGTTGAAGAAAGAACAATGAAGGATAGAAAAGAGTGGAAATATGCTAAATTTAGTTGTGCAATACTCATATATATTATGACCAAATGATGGTAAGCCAAAAAAGGCTTGTAGAGTCGCCTGGCTATGAGTGAGCACATTATATTCCCAAACGCATTTTTAAACAAATGCAAAGTCACAGTCGATGGTCAAATACAAAGCGCACTTTCAACAAACGAAAGTGCCGCTCTATCCACCGACCGCTAACCAACATTAACGCCCAGAACTCGCAAGAAGAAAAAAAAACATTTATCAACAACCTACTTTGTCATATACATAAATATACAAATCACAAATGGACAAAGGATTTACCGATATATACAGAAAGTTTGTGATAAATATTAGTTTAAGAGATCGCTTACCCGGTACACATTAAATGACTGAGCAAAGAAATTTACTTATAACGTAACAAAAAAAACAACTTATTATAATACCTTGATATTCTACATAAATATGCCAAAACTTTGCGGCACCTAATTGCCACCGATAGCAGAAAAATGGGAGTGGTTTTTTTTCTGTGACACTTACTTCTGTGTCACGTGTGTCACTTATTTAAAATTAGCATATGTTGAAATTTTAAATTAAAAAATAATATTCAGTCTTGTGGAACATCTCGAAGAGTATATACTATAAAAATATTCCGCCATGGTTGCCATTAGGTTAACAAAACATCATTAGGTACTTTATGGAAAACATTTTTTTTTAACAGACAACACTAATTCACTCTATTTATGTCAAGTTCTGAGCAGTAATATTGATAGATTTAATTCATACACAGCATGATAAGTATTCATATTTTATATTATTTCAATCACAATAGCGACTCTCTTTAAACAGTTATTTAGTAATTGTAATGTAAAAACATTTTTCTCCACACTAATGTTTTAAACTTAAACTAGAAATATTTCTATCAGTACCAATAACACATCCCAGTGTTTATAAAAATGTACATCATATTTTTTAAATTCAGAGAAGGGCGATAATTAATAATTCTACAATATTATTAAAATATTCAAACACCCGGGTGCCTTCGTTTACATTAATTATTAACATTCTGGCAGGCGTGCTGTTTTAGAACAACAGTACATTTAAATATGTTGCACAACTTTCTAAGAATTCTAAAAAAATCTATGCCTAGTTTACTATGGATTACACTAATTTAAGCGAATTGACAAACCATAAAACCATTAACAATTTTAGCATAAAATGCAAAACCACTCATTTACAAAGCCCAACAAATGAAAATAGAAAGCTTTTAGAGTTTTAAATTCGAGCAAATGCCACGTTAACTTAGTTGACAGCATATTCAAACATAATTCTACTTAAACATCTCTATAAATCATTACATGCTTGTATAAAAATTATGTATATTACGACTCGTAACACCTAATATAGATACTTAAAATCATAATCTTAAATCTTCATTTGTTTAAATGATGTAGCAACTGTACAAGAAATAATTGACATGTGACAGGGGGAGAGGTAAGAATTTTATTTAGTGTAATTTGATTTCAAATATAAAATCAATATAACTGAGTCACCAAATTACAATAAGCACTCTGAATTCATGACAGATAGTAAAGATAACATTTGGCATTCAAAATTAATTACTTCTACCAGTGGTCATGAATCTAGAGTGCTTTTCGCAATCAACTTATCATTTTTTCAAATGGCAACATTTGATTTGGTTTATGTACTGTTAATTTAAAGTGTTCAAACCTATAAAAATATGTGGATTGAAGAACAATGGGCTTTCCATAAAAAAATGCTTCATTTTAAGTAGAATCAAGCACACTAGACGTAGATGTCCAATCAAGAAATTTCATACAATGATTTCAATTTCAGTACTGTATCTTAAATATGAAATACTAAATGATCTAATCACTAACTGTTCGATACAACATTACTGGTTTGCCAATTCAATTATGAGTTTTTTTGTGATCAAACATTGACTTCATATCCAATTCGTACGTTCAACAAAGTTCAAGTACGTGACAGCATTATATTGAATAAGATACGAGAGCCAAAAGTAATACAACAACTCAGGCACACATTGCATAGTTAGCAGGAACAGCTAGTCGTGATCGAAAAACACTATGTGCCGTTAGTTATATAGCCCGCCTGCCACAAGGTTTAAAAACACATTTCGGGTGTGTATTTTTGTCTGTCATATTTGGCTCGAGGAAAATTAATTAGTTACAATATCAATACAAATCGTAAAAAAAACCATAAGCATCAGAACGACATCACTAGTAACTAAATTTGTTTTTAGCAATGCAAAACAGCACACAACTTTTATGAAAGATTATTTCCCACTCAAAGATATACATAATGCTTAGAAGTTAACTTTAGTGCAGAAAATTGAACAATAATATTATTAAGCTAATTCTCTAATAAAAAAAAGTGTAAATATATCATTAATATTATGTGGGAGCTGAATTTGGTAACAAAGTTTTATTACAAATTCATGTTATATTTTACTTATAATAAATATACCATCTACTTTTGTTAAAAAATAATAATAAAAAATCTGAATGATTACATACACAATACGCCTTTTACAATTTTTTGAAGAATCTAATTTTTTTTAAATAACATATATATAAATAGTTTAGAGGCTTTCAACTAATAGAAAATTACAAAACTGTTCAGTATATAATGTTTATAAATTTAATCTACGTACCACTTTCTACTACACTAAATTGTCGGTGTGTATGATTTTTTTAAGGTAATAATGAGATATTTTATTAGTATAGAATCAATTTACCCGATGGGGTCGGCCGCATACAAGAGGACATTATATTTCACCCTAGAATGTTAATTATTTTTTCTTAAGAAAACTTTAACAGTGAATTAATTTCCAATGTAAGCAATCGTGTAATGTATAAATATTTGGACGATATCAGACGCATTGTTTCAAGGCCGAAAGAAGGCACAGAAAGATTTAACCTCGTAAAAAAACAGTAGTACAAAAAAAATGATTATTCTGAAATAACAGCCATGCCTTAACCGTCTGACTTATATGTTTTTTCAAGATATTTGAATTTATTAAATTTGCTATCGCGCCATTATAAATTGCTATATATACGATTGCCTAGTAAATATAGCATTGGTACATGTCAAATATTAGGATTGATAAAGACTTAAAACTCATTCGGTGCAAGAGTGTATCTCTAGACATAACACACCAAAATATCATGGATAGAAAAAACATTAACAGTCAAACGGTTAACATTCATTAACATTCTAGGGGCATACTATATTCATTTTTGTGAATTATTCTGATTAACAGGACCGTAAAATAAGAAATATTAATTTTGCAGGCTAATGATAAAAATAGCTAAAATTTCAGCGACTAAATCTCCCCGGTAGCGTAGTTGGTAGCGTGCGCGTCTCACGATCCGGGGAATGCGGGTACGAATCCCCATCTGTGTCGGATTTTTTGGTTTTTTTCTGGTTGCCTATTAGGTTGAGTAATTGTCTGACAAGCAATTCTCGTAAAAAATAATCTGTCAAGTCGTCTTCACGTTGTGGAGATCCATATACTCCTCTTTCGGAGTGGATAAAAAAAAAAAAAAAAAATGGAGAATATCTTTCTTATTTTTGCTCAAAGACGATTAGTTTTATGAAGTTTGTTAATCCAAAATAATGGAAACAATAAAGGTTGCGAGACATTACGAAGCACCAGCTCTTTTTAACAAGCATAACTTTAGCTTTTATGGTAAAAAAAATAACAAAACTAATGTCAGATAAAAAATTAATATTTCTCTTATTGCACATTTCACTGCGATAATGTAATTTTTAAATTATATTTTCATTAAATGCTATTATCGATAATAAATTATATGCCTGATTTACTTCACTCCTAAGTTAGATAAATGACAAAAAACAGCCAATACACATTATATACATATATTTAAAATCATTGACACTCCAGCATGACTTCTCGATAAGAAATGGTTTTATAGTGGTTGCCGTCTCATTTTAAATTGTCAATTTATATTTCATTCAAACTTATACTTAAATAGATGGAAAGCGAATAAAAAAATATTCCACAAATCAACTAAGCCAAAAATATTATATTCCTAAAACCCTTTACTGCATAGTGTCGCATATTTGCAACATTTGAAACTATTTGGATACAGCAAATCCCATGCGTGTAAATTATCATGTATTATATTTTTTTTATGCTTAGAATGCTGTTTTACCATAATCATCTTACTTTACTGACGTAATTTTGATATTATGAGAAATAAATGATTTTTAGTTGGACATTTGAAAATTTCGAAACAAATTTTAGGCTTATTTATCTGATATTTTTTTACAATATCATACATATTTGTAACCCATATCTAGTTTTTTGTTACACCATGTTCGCTCCCAAAGTGGAGCATACGGATTTACACATTGTAAAAATATCTACTCCGAGATTGGAGTATATGAATCTCTGCAATGTGAAGACGTCTTGACAATTATATTTCACAAGAATTGTTTGTCAGGCAAATAATGCTCACCCCAATGGGCGCCGCCATCCAGTACTGCATTTTCAGATTTTTAAAATCCAACAGATGGGGATTCGAAATCGCATTCCCGGATTGCTAGCCGCGAACCTACCAACTACACTAATCGGGGAGACTAGTAGTTGAGTAGTTCAATAAATTAAAGTTACACTATTGTAAATTTTTCAAACTTTGAATTTAAAAAAAATTATTATTTTTCCCTGACAATTTTAGCACAAGAAAAAAAGGTTTTTTTAAAAATAAAAAATCATGCAGTTAAGGGTTGAGAAGCACAAATTTCTATGAAAAATAAATATAGAGGCAACGAAGCTCAAGCTATCGCTAAGACACGGAAAATTCCCTTAAATGTAGTTACTACAACATGATTTTAATAATTGCATGCCTTGACGTGTAGTGAGAGAGAGAAGTTCCTTGAGTCCATAATTTTTTTTTTTTAAATCACTCTTAAGTGCAAGTGGAGTAGTGAGTCATACAGGTATTATATAAAAACCTGCTGCCTGGCACGTGGCCCGCATTTCCAAACATAACTGCTCAATTAGAAAAAACAAAACAGATTATAAACTGAAAATTTATACATAAATGTAAACGATAAACAACAAGCCCTGTCTGTTTGTTCTTACGGTGGAGATATTGACGCAGTATTATTTGTGTGATTCCTCTTCGTTAGACCACCGCTTTTCCACCTCCTGCAACTCATATTCCCATTTCAACTCAAGTTCCCTTATATCTTTGGCAATTCCAACTTCATATGTATCCTCCTGAAAATTACGAAATAATTTTTAATTTGAGTATAGCTATAACGATTTTTGACAGAAGTTTCCAAAATTTAGTTAGATAAACAAACCCAGGTATAAGCTTTTCAACTAAGATATTTAGCTTCACAGAAGTTTTAGAAGAACTTTAAAAGCTACAAGCAATTAAAAAAAAATTATGGTTACAATTCTGTTTTATAGAATATTCAAAAAAATATTACCTCAGTATCGCTGTCGTAAGTCATTCGTGACGCAATCGCATCCAGATTGTCAGGCGGATTCACAGGCATCTCTTGAGAAAATACTTCATTCTAAAAATTGAAACCAAGCCAATTTTGTATTAGTAAATCGCCATCAGAAGACTAAAAATTTGTGTAGCATTGTATAAATAGTGACACCTAGTAATTGAAAGTAAATTTCAACAGACATGTTTTCTACTTACATATTTGAGTTGTTGCTCTCGTTCGTGAATGCCTTGCTCGATGGCCCTCAGTTCCTGGCAGAGGCACTCAGTTTCAATAGAAGACTGCATGCACATGGCCGGAATCTTTTCCTGCATCTGTGATGCTATTTTGAGGCTGTTAAGTTTCCGCTCTAAATGACGCAGCTGCTGCTTCATATTGTTTTGAGCATGAATCACAGCGGGCATGCCCGCATTTTGTTGGAATTGAGTATACGGTTGAACCTAAAAATGAATTATCAAAAAGTTTGAACTTCAATAATTAAAAATCATATGAACTCCTAAGCAGAAATTAATTTTAAAAATTATAATATTGACACTAATAGTACACAAACAAAATAAAGATGAACAATGTAAAGTATACCTGTTGATGATTGTGTGTGAACCATGTTGAAGAGCTGGGCTGGATTGTAGAGCTGGATGGTTCTACAAATCGGGAGATGGGTCCGAATTTGCTAGCAGGCTGGGCATCAAATGGTACATAGTCATCATCAGTCAATATGGAATCAGATCTCACAAAATCACGCTGCACTGGAACTAAAATTCAGAAAATATTAACGGAATAATATTTTAAAACACAATAAAAAACTGAATCTACTAAAAAACTAGTCAAAATCCTCTTAGTTTTTAATAGTATTATAAAATTATCTATATATATTAATTGTTTTATAATTATATAATTATGATATTGGTATCAAAATTATAATTGAAAGTTAAATTTCACAATATATTATTTATTGATATTTTTAATTTATTGTAATATAAAATTTATATAATTAATATTTTCGACTGATGGTGCTTGATGGAAATTGATTT
>JAGVSQ010003432.1:0-21638 GCA_022683975.1 Rhyacophila evoluta | reverse complement strand
CGAACCCGCATTCCCCGGATCGCTAGGTGCGCACGCTACCAACTACGCTACCGGGTATGTTACCTGTCTCAAATAATTTGTAATTTTTTAAAAAATTGCCTATTATTTGTTTTTAATTATGTACAAATACCGATTGATCTTAGGTTTAAGTAAGTTAAATATTCATTATTTGTGATGCAATTTATCAAATATGTATTTTTAAATAGTGGTTTATTTATAAAACATTAGATACATCTCTGTGGCTGACATAAGCCGAAATACGATTCAGTGGAGGCATGGAGATACGTATCTGAATTCGGTAAGGTAAAACATACCAAATATAAAAGGGACGTGGCCATTTTCTGAATAAATAAGGCCTACCCGCGGACGCCTCTTATCCCAACAATTTCTTTTCACCCCAGCCGCAAAAGGCGAGCTTTGGTTATCTTTTTCGCATAAAAAAATAATAAGCCAAAGAACCAACGGCGAAACAAAGTGTTTTTGACATGCGGTCAAGTAATCTTTTGTCAATTGGTCTGTTTTTGTGACATTCAGAAGGGTTTTTTACAACTAAGATTTTCTCTGTGAAAATGATTTCAATCTTTATTCACGCTTCAAATAAAAAATCACGCACATTATTTGGTACAGTATTTAATTATTAAATTTCTATTGTATCCGATAATAAATAAGGTTATAATATATAATGGATACATAATATTTCTTGAATCTAATTGATTTATGCAATAGGCAAATTATGTTAAGACTCTTTTAACTCGCGGCTTATTGTGAAAAATAATGGTGGACCCTAAGAATCTAGATATATGAATTGTTGTGCTTACCTATAAAAATCATTTTAATTTATATTTAAAGTTAAAAAAGATAAAATAAGTCCAGAAAATCAAAAAATATCGGTGGAAACAATCAGGTGACATCCCAAAACAAATAGCATCCATATACTAAGCTATGAGTATTATTTCAAGCCACACAGATTTTTTTTTCTCTTCCCCTTTGAGATGTAATTACTCTCATTCAAATCGGCAATTGACGCTGCTAATATACACAGTTAATATATACATACACACGCCGGTCCTAAATTAAATATAAAATTATTATTTCTGTTGATATTGAGCAGTGTTTTTATTTTTTAATGACTTTATTGAAGTTATGTAGGTTTTTATGTAAAATAGTATGAAAATTCTGCAATCAGTATATTTGAAGAAATTAACCATTTTTTTATATTATCCACTTATCATCCAACAGAAGGCAGTAAAAATTAAGGCATCTATTAGGCATACTACCTAGCTGCCGGTATATGTCATAAGGCTCTGCACATAACGCTGAATACATAATACATAATTATATCAGTGTTTAAAAATATCTCTGGTCTAGTGCTAAATGTAAGGGTGCTGGATTATTATACTAATTATAGATTTAATTATTGACTGTGAGTCACAAGAGATGATATTTTTATTTTAATACATGCAAAATTATTATTTAATACTAATGATTTGTTGAATGAAACAGTAATTATTGAATATCTATTATCGGATATTTGTTTAATGACGACAAAATTAGCCTTTGAAGTGATATAATAATTGGATAAGTTTAATGTATAATATACAAACTATAACATTTCTGACAAAATTATTAGTTACTTATCCAATACAAACATGTCATTAAAGATAAGCAAGGCGAATCTAATTATTATATATCACATTTGAGTCAACATGATTACCGAATACCTCATCATCTAATTATGTTAAACAAAGTTAGCGGTAATGAACTTTTTGTGATATATAACATAGTAAGAATACTTGTATATTGATAAAGTAATTTTTCATAATTGATCACAGCGATTCAGATGTAAAAAATGTGACTAAAATAATCTTCAATACCTAGGCTAATTTCTTTGCATCTCTGATGTCACGTCAGTACAATTTAATTTAACTATGATAAAATACTACCGATTAAAACAATTTGTGGCAGACCTTTACATACTCATTTGTTTATAGTAAGACTTTTTTAAATTTCAGATCTTGCAACCTTAGTTTTGTGCAATATTGGGAAATTTCTTTAGAACCAAATAAGTAGGTTCTAATATAGTTTTTTGATATCCAAACATGCACTCGATCAACATCAAGTATAAAGATAAACCGTGTTGTCAAGGTTTTCTTTTTTTAATTTTTTTACTATAATCTCTCCCCAAAAATTAAGCATATGGATTTCCGGTGAAAATATATTTTGACAAATTATTCTTCACAAGAATTAGTTGTGAGACAAATTATTGATCCACTCGATATGCTTCCAGAACAAAATTTTTGGATTTATAAAAATCTGGTAAATACGAAACGCGCACGCACGCCGACAACCGGAAAGACAAACATTTATATATAAGTAAAAAGTAAAGAAGTTTAGTTGTTATGCTATGATATTGTTACAATTTCTATATAGCGTCGAGGCTCCATGGAGAAATTTGCAGAACGTTTTGTAGTAATTTTCCATTCCATTATCTGTTCAATAATCTCTACAATGCAAGCATAATCATCGATCCCAGTGTTTTCACATGACTTTTATGTAACGGAAAATGTTGGATTAGATAGCTTACTGTGTGTAAAATATTCTCATTTTTCTATTTGAGTAATTGAATTACTATGTTAATAATAAACACAGAAAATGGAAGAACGCTTTTATTCTACAAAAATATATTTTAATATTGTATTCGGGTATTAAAGGATTTTTGATCTCGTAAAAAACTCTTTTTGTAACGTGCTAATACGGATTTTCATGCAAACATTAACATAGTATATTCCAGGATTTACAGTTAACATGTTGTGAATAAAAATATTTGCATCACAAAAGGTGAATGTTTTCGGGTTCATTTGCTTTAAAATTCAAAGGTGCTTACTTAAAAGTGTACATTCACTCTGTCGTGGCGGGTTTTGCGGAGTTTTTTTGTCTTTTTGGGCTCATTTTATGTAGGTGCTCACGTGCTTAACATTCGTTGGACTAAAGAAAGAAACAAAATCCGGCACAACATCGCGTGAAATATTTTATTTAACGTTGAATTTTCATGTGTGTACGTTGAGTATAGTTTTTAGAAACGTATATGTTTTTATTTATATAATTTTCAAATTAAGTACAGATAGTTTGTTTAGTACTGGAGGTCACAAAATTAAGTTTTGTCATGATGTCCTCTTCAAAAGTGAAGCATTTACATCTACACAGTGTAAAGATGTCCACTCCGCATGTGTAGTATATGAATCTATACAATGCAAAAACATGTCTTGACAGATTATTTTTATGAGATTAGTTTGTCAGGCAATTTCTCAAACTAATGAGCATCAATTCCACATCCAGTTGGTGTGAAAATTGTATCCCCATTCCACGAATGTAAGAGGCATAATATGCTAACCTCTTAGCCTCCGGAAATCTCAAAACATATGACAACACTTTCATTAATTTCATACAATCATCATGATGCTGAATTAAAAGAATAATTGATTGATGAGCTAATTAATTGGCAAACTTTTATATCTTTAAATTGTAAGCATTCATAATTATCTAACACACAACTAGAATAGGGTACTTATATGGTTATATATCCCAACTAAGCTATTTTTAATGCATGTTACGTACGTAGATGTTTACAATATAAATATAATAATAATAATAGATTATGCTTTAGATTTTTAACTATTTTCAGTTATTGGTGTAAAAAACGATAAAATTGTAAAAGAATTGAAATTGGGCTGGTTAGTAAATAAGTATATTGCTGGATGAAAGTCGTCTTAGACAGACAAATCTCCCTGTGCTTGCATATTATGATTTATTCGTAAAAATGGGGGTAATATACCTTTTACTGTAATTTTAAATACTTAATATGCATGATGACTTTATGATTTCTTATAGTATTTGCTCAATTAGTAAAACAACAAAGGCAAAAACCTTTTTTGCAAAATTATTTAATTGTCCTAAATCCCAAAACATGAATATTCTAAATATGAGCACTTTTAAATTCTAAATTATTTAAAATCAATTTCTATCAAGCACCATCAGTTGAAAATATTAATTATGAACACTTTTATTCGTAAAAGCGAAAATAAACTGTTTGCGTATCAACAGATATATGCATTACGTTGAAGTCGAGTCATAAGATAATCTTCCGGTATAAAACTGAAAATAAAAAATAATATATATAAAAAAAACCAATAGCTGTAGGTTCGCAAAGCATTTTGTTCTGTACTTGCCTGCCGCGTCACTTCCCAGCAAAACGAAGCCACTTGCAACACGTAATGCATTTTGAATACAATAAAATGGCGAGCCTTTGTCGTCAAACGTGCAAATCTCGTTCGCGCATCCAAGCAATATGTCTCACTTCAATAATTTATTGAAAGTACTATACTTGTGCGTCGTTACGTGAAGAGCTTTTATTTTAGGAATTCTTAAACTTTTGATTTTATCAAAAAGCTCACTAATATAAAAAAAAACCCGTATGTAAAATAATAAGACATATTTCATTTGTAACACTTATATCAGATTCAACTATTTCGTAAAAAAATATATATTTAGACGAACTCAGCCAATAAAAAATCTATTTATGGAAAAAGATACACACTACATGGAGAATTAAACTGTTGTTTTATTTATCCAACAAGATATTATTTTTAAAAGTTATTTAAGAAAAATCAACTAAGTAGATTTACAGAAAGTCCCTTTTCCGGATAGAAGATTTCATATGCCTTGTTTTATTTAGTAAATTTACACAATAATTTGGCATCTTTAGCTTACACACTTTTGCTAGAACGTTTATTAAATTATATATTTATTTACATTGTTATTATTGAAGGATATATATTTTGAAAAAATCTAAAGTTTACGTACGTTTTCCTATCTATAGGCTATTTGCTTATTAATTCATCTGTATTATAAAAAACGTTTAGTTCATTTATCTTATAATATTACACATACTTTGCTCAAAGATAATTAAAAACATATATTATAGTTTGCATGGAGGTTTGTGAAACTATTCAATAAATGCACAATAATGTCATTTCAGTGGCAATGGTAAAACTAACCATGAGCGTTTCTCACGTATCTATTTTATTTGTGAACTAACTGTGTGGGTATTATAGAAGTTGGCTTTGCTAGTGAAACCTTTTAGCTTTCACAAAACAGCGTCGCTGTTGGGGAAAAGCCGACGCTCACGACAATATCCTTTATTGCTTCAATTATCTCCTCGGAAACGACTTTAAACTCCGCAAGGATACACAGTTTTTGTTTGAAATATAAGAAATGACCCAATAAATGTATTTAAAGGTTTTTTTTTATTACAATGATAAAAATGAAAATAACGGGAAAATGTTGAAGAATAAACAAACAATAAATAATTTATGGAATGAATTAAAGTTTAGGAAATTAATTGATGCTCCAAAAGAGGTAATAAATGAATCAATAATTTTTATAACACACCATAAGAAATAAATAAAAAAAAATGCTTTTAGTAGACGGAAACGTAGAAAAAAACGTATATCATTACAAAAATAAAGACTTCGTGAATAAAGAAGAATGTTTGTAGAGATTTCTTAGAACTTTAAGTGGTGTTTAAATAATTATTGATTCAATTTTAATCATACACTCAATTAATAAATGTGGAAGTATTGTTTAATAATGAAGACTTTAATTCAATATTAACATGGAAGAAATGTATTCAGAATAATTTAATTTAAATGACACATTTGGATACAATATTTGCGTCACTTGACAAATCTAATCCGTGTTTAAGGTATACAAAATATGATACAATGTAATATTTAATCAATCGGATAATAGTATAAAATTGTTTTTTTAATTACTGCTAATTGCAAATTTATGATTGCAAAAATCAAATTATAGCATTTCTTAGTTATTTTAATCTAGTAATATAACTCAAACTCAATTATGTAGTAAAGTTGTTAGAATACTTGTTAATTATATTGTGTATTTTTTACGTGATATTATTACTGAATTGATTTTAAAAAATTAACAATACTTCAGAATGAAATTGTAATTAACAAAAACTAAACTTCAAACTTTTTGTTATTTTTATTTAAATTATGAAAATGGCATAAGTTTTCCAGTAGATCCATCAACTTGTGGCGTTTTAATAAGAAAATATCAAATGTTTTATGCATAATTTACCCATCTACCTACATTTAGATGAAACGCAATTTGCCACACCTAAATTGGCTGTGAGCCTAAATAATTCTAATACGATTTAAATTGCTTTTAACGGAGGCCTTTGAAATTCTAACATTACATTAAATTTACAGCATGTACCTAAAACCTAGGTCATGCAAACCCATATGCTATTCCAACTTTTGAGTTCGGTGCGAATTTTCAATATTAATCACTTCCAGCGTTATTGGTTCTGATCGGAATAAGTAAATGTATACATATTTACTGTGTAAGGTAAAGCTCAAAGCTCCCACCAACAACACGTTTTTTTCTGAACTTATGTCTAGACTTTATAATGAAATGTGCATGAAACATAAACAAAAAATGTCTCTAAACACACCGTAAAAATAAATTTGATCCCAGTAAATATTTGAACTTACATTACAGTGTTTCAAAAACGTTGTCCACTAGGATTTAATGAGCAAATGTTTGTTTTGATGATATATTACTTCAATTATCTGTTTATATTATCATTCGTGTATTAAATGACCTAAATATATCGTAATTGAAAATTTGGTTTATTTACACAAAGATAAATAAATATTTTATAATGTATCATAAAACCAATAAGTGTTGACTGAATAAACGTACTTTTTGCAATCCAATACATAACCATGGCAGAGAATGAATCTATAAATACAATTATGATATTTTTTAAAAACATATTTATTTAAATTTCAAAAATTGTTATACTGTTATGAAATATAATAATATATATATCTCCAATGGGTACATACAAACGCAAATATATTAAAAACATTTTTTTTTCTTGTTTTGTGCATATCTATAGTGTAATTAATTCATTGTATAAATGTGTTAACACTTAAATTTAAAAAAATATACATCAACAGTGTCATTTATTTAGTTGCATATCCTGACATATTTTTATATGTCCTGAAAATAAACTGGAAAGTGTGGAACCTTCCGTATCGAAATTTATAGATACCAATTTCACAGCCATTAAATATTTAAAAACTATGTTATACAGTATTAAATGTTTAATTTGTTAGGCAATTGATTACCTCACGACGAATTCTGTTAAATCAGTCAAACTAAGCATTTACGTGGAAAGATGGGTATGCTACACTTAAAGCTAAAAAAAGAAATGTATTACGACACCTGTTTATCTTACATCGTAGATTTTAACAAGTATAATAAATTGAATTTAAAATTCATTCAACTATAAGTTTACTACTCAGAATTTTGTATCTTAAAATATATTTAGATTTTCAATGTCATTGCGAAGATTTTACTTCGTATTCCAAATCATTTTACTGTGGAATTTAACATGTTCTCGTTGTTGGTACCATTTGATTGAACTATTGATTTTATTTTAATTACAAAAATTATCTTTTAAAATATTATTTAAATTATACATATAAGTCTAAATATAAAATAAAGTTACAATAATTATCATCATTTTTACAATAAGAAAGTATGTTGTATTAAAGCAGTACAAGAAAAACTGTACATTAAATGTATGCATCAAATTTAAATAGTGATTAAAACTCTATTAAAAACTCGTAACATCGAAAATGTCACACAAGTTATGAATTGTCTTAGACGTTAAAGCGGTCGAAAAATAGGTTATGGTTTTAATATTTTAACCCATTAAACAATATGTGTGAAAAAAATCTTCAGGTTATTATTGTTTTGAACAAATTAACGTTTTAAAATTCTACTAATATTTTATTTTCGGAGAAATTTAAAAGTCTTAAAAGCATTTTAAAACCGTTCTGAAGTCTTTCTTAGCGACATTATTTATCCTTAGTGATGGTGGTAATTTATCTTAATTTGTTCTAAGGCATCATCGTTAATTATATCACTTAAGTACGGTATATTCACTGTGCTTAATTGTGGCATATACCCAACGATGCAATAACCACCGATTAGTAATTCTGAATACCTGAGAAATATAAATCTACGAAATTATTTTGTGTAAAAAAATCATTTCATCACAACATTTACACAGTTTAAATGTTAGGAGGCTTTTGTCTACCCGGTTAGCTTAGTTGGTAGCGTATGCAGCCAGCAATCCAAGGAATGCGGGCTTGATTCCCCATCAGTCGGATTTTAAGTCTAAAAATGCAGGACTGGATGCTCGTTGGGCTTAACAATTGTCTGAGAAACAAATATTGTGATAAATCATCTGTCAAGACGTCTTCACACTGCGCATATCCATATGTTCCACTTTTGCAGTGAACATGGTATAAACAATATGTTATAATACATCGATTCCACTGACCAATCAGACTTGATACTCATAAATATTATCATTAATTGAAAAAATATTTTACAGAAGTGCTTATTTTATGAAAACTTTAACTGGTATCAGAAATCACTTTTAAATACTTTTTTTTAATATGGAAAAAGTGATTATCCGCATTGAGTTTGTCAATATGCATATTAATATTATAATATAACGAGATATTTATTAAATTAGTATTATTGATGAGAAACAAAATGATTAACTAAACTGAACAACGTTTATATGTGACGCACGCTGACTTCTTGTAATAGACCACATATATTTAAAAGTAATGATCAAGTAATGAAGAGCACATGATATAAAATAAAGGTTTGTGAATAGTTTCGCTGTAAAATAATAAAACATTTTTTATTGTGAAAAATTTACTAATTTGTTAAGTTTATCAATTGTATGTTATTTCAATGGCAGCATGATACGTTTTGTCTGTGGTAAGTGCTGACTTTCGTACTGAAATCAAAAGATCCCCGAAATAGCGCGAATAGTAATAATAAATTCGGACCCTTTTAACTAATTCAAAGCCTGGCGATCCACGGCCCATACAAAATAACATTCCATTTCATCAAAGTACAAAACGTTTGATAATCGTCCCTGACGTATTATAGACGGTCCAACTTTACGACTAGTAAATTCACAATATGACCTCGTTTCTTGCTTCGCGAGACTTTATGGCGTACTACTCCTACATTCACTCTGTTTGTAGGTATCTACACAATTTTCGTAAATAAATGTAACAATTGTGGACGAGCGCGGAATACAAATTCATGGAAGCGCGAGAGAAAAGAGATACACTGGCTGAGGGAGAGAAGTTCGGGGGTAGAGATAATAAAAGAAAAAAGGGCATTGCTTTGGCTCTCAACCATTTCATTCCAAATTATTAATATATACGATCAAATACGGGTGCTAGGTGACAGTAAAGTATGAAATAAAATTAACCAAATAGTTTGACGTAATTTATCACTCACAGTGCAAGTTTAATTTAAAATTTAAACGAAAATTTCAATGCAGCTCGCTTATGGTATTTCAAGTTATAAATAAAATACGCATGTTATTATATCTGTTAATTTATGCAGTTATATGGTTGTAAAACGTAGTATCTAATAAAAGCTCAAAGCAATCGTATTCTAAGCTATAAAAAAGTGCCCTTCATCCACCCGCCTCGTCTTTGCACCTGGTCTTAATCAGGCGTACTGAGCTCTTATATTATGAAGCAATTCGAAAGAAATGTCCCAGGAGTAAACGTACATTACTCAAGAATTAATCTAAGCTTTGAGAAAAAATGACTGTGGTAATGGTATGAATTTTGAAAAGAGCAGACTATGCAGCCACTAATCGCTAAAAAAATGAAGCTGCGACGCTGGACCTGTCTTGGCCAAATACTGCAGATGTCTCAAGAGAATCTTAGCCCTACCTTCCTATCATTTAGGCCACCCGATTCTTGGTGTTTTGGAAGGCCGCTCAATACTCCCTATAATATAAAAAATATTTGAGCACCTGGGAGAATGCAATAATACTTGCAGGCGACAGAGATTCTTGGAATCGACGTGCGATGTCCATATACTTTATTTAGGGAGCGGATTTGGAACTAGAAGAAGTTTATTTAATGTATCGAAAAAAAAAAATATTTTATAAATTATAATACCTTACTAATACAATTTTTCCGGTTAGTTTATTTTTATCATGTGACAAATTACGACATTTTCAATCCGAATTTAAGTTTTTTTATTACGTATATGTTAAAAATCTTTCTAGAACTATATCCAATATGTTTTTAAATGTATTCTCATGATTGAGTTATTGATTTTAAAATTTTTTCTGATATTATTATAGACTCAAAAATGTTAAATATTATGGTTTATTAGAATACATATCGCTTAATATGGCGACACTAAACAAGACTTAACTAATCCATCATGGCGAATGATTATTATGAAAGATTGTTAAGTAAAATTTTTTTTTTTTTTATATTTAAGGTGATTACTTGGTGCTAAAAGGTATATTTTATTTATTTGTCTTCACGTGGTTGTAGCGATGTTTCAAAACATCGCCTAATACTATTAGTTAATTATTTTAGAAGCTATAGGATGCACATAAGATGTGAAGATATAATACTCAATTAGTACCAGAGATTCTTGGAAAAAATAATGTGAATACATATCGTGGAAAGGTTTTAATAAAATGGATTGCCGATCACTGGACAATATATATTTGTATCTAGGTACATTTCGAGACTATCGACCAACCGTAACTACCTTATTTTATTAAGGGCCTTGCCATTGGAAAAAAGTCTTCTCGGCAAATTTATCGATGAAACAGCATTTGCCGTATGATTTTTTTTGTGGTCACAAATAAACGAAGTCTATTATAGATTCGAATAAAACTTGACAGTCCTATATCCTGGATCGTATCCAAAATATCTCAAATGATAGACATTCACTGCTGTCATAAATTTTAGTATATTATCTTTTTTATATGGAAGTATCAAAACTTATTAACCATTATATGCTTTAGCAGTGGTCTTAAAAATGTAATGGAGTTATGTGAGTTTATAAAAAAATGTAACTTTAAGACTTTCAATCACTGCATTCGCATAGTTTTTTTTTATTGTTTTTTTTAATTTCAAAACGACATAAATTTTGGTAGAATTACTTATAATTTAAGCTGTCAAGTCAGCGGAAAATGCTTTAATGAATGAGCCATAAATAAGTTTGTTACGATTTTTTTTACGTAAATTACTATTCTTATTTGCAATGTTCTCATAAAATGAGTCCATGTAGTAAAAAAAAGATAAATATAAGAATACTAGCCATTGAAGTAACAATTAAATTCTTTATCAATAAAATAAGTAGTTATTGGGTATCAACGAACTCGTAAATTAAATACGTTAATTGACTTTTTTATATGCATACAAAAATGCGTGATTCGTTATTTCTATTACATTCACAAGACAATCTTGTATTTTTATATTGATTTGTATATAAATAAAGATATTTTCACATAAATAAACCATACAAATTTTAATAGTATCAAAAAACTGAATAAACTATGTGATTCAATCAACACTAAAAAACTTCTTAGATACAAATATAACGACAAGTCATATATAATATTAACAAAAAACATTACATCTGATCTATTTTTATGAAACTATATCAGTAGACGGTAGGGTGAGAAATCAGACATGAGAATTAATTTATCAATAAACGCAATCATCAATGATATTGAATGACTTAGTTTGATAAAAATGATATTTAAAATATCTAAAAAAAAAAATTTCGCTTTACAATCAACATGAAACTGTAAAAAATCACTTTTACTAAGTTTTGTTTTGCCTTATAATGTTTTAAACTTTGTTTTATCGGTAAAAAGGCGGTTGATATTAAAACTCAGTTTGGTAAACTCAAAATGAAGTTTTCCTAAGTTATCAAAAAAACCGCAAGAAAAATTTGTAACACACAGTTTACTATTTTATTTAATACACTTTTTCTCAAGAACTTTCTCAGTTATAGAAAGTTACACATTTTTTGACGTAAACTCACGCATGGTTTTTATATGTATGTATAGTCTGACAATTTATATTTTTTAATAAAATGTAAGAACCATATCCGTTTCAAGAGTGGAGTATATAGATCTACACAATTGGAATATACATATTTCTGTCGGGTCTTAATGGATTTTTTTTAGATTTTTTTTAATATTAAGTATTTTAAATTTACTATCGCATGGATCCAAGTCTTTACCACTGCTCTTGGTCGCCATAAAGTACACGAGTTCGTGTGAATTTTCCTTTGCGGGACCGAAAATAATGAATTTAGGCAGCGAGATGAGTACAAGACCTGTATAATAATAATACACAAGATATTTCTTCGGAGCTGACATTTACGATGTGTGCAAAGCTAATTAAGTCGTCGTCTTGTGGCGGTGTAAATTATTACTTGCAAATTGCGTACCTCGCGGAAGAAACATTACTTGGAACTTTAAACTAACCGATTATTAAATAAACGCCCAGTTTGTTTGATCGGGGCGGTTTACCGCTGGAATCAGTACAACTACCGCCTATTTCAACTGTCGGCTGAATTTAATATTGAAATTTCATTAACTGCGCTATAAACATTACTGCAATACGCCGGTTATAAGCAGTGGCGGTGCTGCCATGTTACTGGGTTTCTGGAACTACCATGATTATAATGTAGCGTGTTTCCAGTATTACGAAAATTGAACTAACTGCAAATATAGGGAGTCCCAAAATGAGCTGAAACTTCAAATTTGCCGCCCCCTTTCTCCGTCGAATTTTCACCATTTCTGAGATGTGTTTTTTTACTATTTCTACGCGTTGTTTCACTGGATATTTTTCCATAACTTACTCTCAACTAGTGACGGAAAAAAACTATAGAATTTAATTTTGCCGCCAGAGAATATTAACTTAAAAAAAAATAGTTAATTACAAATTTCATTTTCGGAACACCTTTTACTATGCAATTTTATTGTTTCGAGCTTATTCAAACTGAAAAAGATCCGATATAGAAGGAAAGTGATGTGTATTCAAATGTACGGTATCGTACTGTGCATACTGTTTTCGTAAAATCAATAAAATATATTAAAAGAAGACGTACTATATTATATATCACACTCCAGTGATCTTCTTAATAGTATAGTTGTATTAATTTTCCGTTAAAGAACGAAATATGAAAGAAGGGCACTTTGGCTTTTATTCAAATGATTAAATAATTTCATAAAATTTTAAAGTGTATTATCATATTTAAATTAAGAGATGTTTTAAATTAATACTTACAACTCAATTCTTTATAACTTTGTTATAAATATAATCTCTATAATAATAATAAAATTAAACTAAGTGTGCAATCAAACGATTTAAAGGAGAAATTAAAAGATTATTCACAAAAAAGTTGATATTATTTGATGTTATAAGATTCGATAATTTTGTTACACTATGTTATTGTACAGCTTAAAAAATAGTTTAAACTGTAAGAAATACTTATAATATACTGAAAATTATGCAATAAACTAATGGACGTATTATTTTAAAAATCGTGTTTTTTATATTGTGGTGGCAATTTAATTTACCGCTTTATGATCATTACTATGTTTATTTTGTTTTAAATGGAATCGAAAAATATGATTTTTCTTGTATACAATCGTTTTAAATTTTTACCTCACGAGATATTTACAAAATTATGATGCCATAATGGTCCACTAGAGGCTGAGAAGTTACAATATCTGCACAGCGTTCAGATTACGCCGAAAATAGTTATGGGTCAATAACGATTTGCATTGAATGCGAAACACAAACCCTCCCCACCACAGCCTTCCTGAAAAGAATTCAAGTAGAGAAGTTCTTTCAGGAGTAAACGGGAGGTAGTTTGTGAATGTACTGTCTTATTTTTAAAACATTAAACCTAATTATGACCACAGCTATATATCTGTCATCTAAGACCTATGTTTAATGGCTTTAACTACACGTTACATATATTTAGCACAACATAAAAAAATAAATAATTACATCAGTTAGAAAATTAAATATTAGTCAATAAGTTTTCTTTGAGATACATAAACACTTTATATTATTTTGGAGTCTCGCTTAACAGCCAAAATACATTATTTTCAAAAGGCCACATAATTATATTCAATTTTTACGCTGATCCGCTGTCCTCAATATGTATTGAAAAAAAAATTACTCGGCTTACTAGTTAACTGGTGCTTAATTAATATGTTCCACTTTTGAAGAGGGCATACTAAAATGAATAATGTCAAATATTTTGAAACATAAAATAGTGCTTGAGTGTTATCGACTCCTTATATGTAAAGCGATATATTTTTAATTTCTGGTCAAAAATCTGCTGATGCGTTATGTAAATATCAATATATGATGTTTCTTTAATTTTAATTCATTTCATATGTGTTATCAAAAGGATTATTTAGCATTTTTGTTTGATCTCAAGTTTGTAAAATTTGCGAAAAAATGAAATTTATATTTAGCTCTACATATTGGGAGCCGTTTGTTAAAATATCATAGCCCACCGCTATATGTAACCTAGCCTCTCAGTCGCAACCAGCGTAGCGTAAATGTATCATTCTCCGCCGTCGAATATACGGGATAAATACCTCGGGAAAATAATATATTCTTATATTCGACAATTTCAGGTCAGAATGTTTTCAATAAGGAAAAGAGAAAGGGTGCGTTATTTATATTTTTTTCTTTTTCAGGGCATGGTAGCCTTCTCGACTTGAAGGCTTTATATTGTATTTCTTACCTTCTTTATTATGTATTTCATTTTTGGTAGTAATCCTAATCAGAAATAAAGATATGGTTATTAACCTACAGTATGGCTTATTTTTACTACAACATTTTTTAAAAAAATAATAGCGATACACTTTTTTTAGAACAATTACTAACAATTTGCCTTGATAATCAACTAGAAGCACTTGTATTTTAATCTTTAAGTTGAATTAGATTTTTTTCAGTTAAATATATAGTCAGTGACCTCATAGGTCTAAAATTTAGATGATAACCAATCATGACGTAAAGTACAATTTATTTATAACAAAAAAAAGATAGCCTTTCAATCGTGAAGATTTATATCCTCCACATTTTGAACACATATGACTAAAATGAAAAAAAAGTTATTTATTACATTATTGATAAATAATATTTTATTATTTTTCGATATCAATTCCCTAAGTGGAGCATAAGGACACCACGTGACGCCTTCGAAGATCACTGTCGACCGCCAGTACCCTTGTGTCTCCCATGTCTTACCTACATCCCGTAACTCCGCCAAATACATTCCGTAGGCAGTATTTAGCGGCCTTTCAGGACAATAAATATACTGACGCATTGTTTTGCAGGCGTCAGGAAAATTAAACATAATTTTGAATTTAATTCTTCTAAACTACTTACTATCCACGTAAAGAATACACTGTGATAGAATAGCAATCTGATAATATAAATCTTTGTGATATTTCATGAATCCTCTACTATCAAAGACCTTACACGTCAATTTCTTTAACTCTTGCCTTACTGCACCAAAGGCTACGATGCCGGACCGCAAGTTTCCAGTTAAATAAATGCACACTCAAAACAAAAAAAAAGTTGAACAAAAAAATTATATTTAAAATTCAAATTATTCAAAATGTTCACTGTCAAAAACTATGGTATTTAATTATAAAAAATATGTATATATATATATTTATATTAAAATCCATTTAGGTATTAACATCCAAAAAATAACCGTGGAAATACGAAAGACAATATTCAAGGGTAAACATTTTTCATACATTAAGTTATTGTATCTATCCACAGTAAAAAATGCTCGTTCTCTTTGAAACGTAATCATATTCAAATAAGTGATAAATGCTTAACACATATACCAATGCAATCCAATACCCACACGCGCATGCTGATCATAGATTTAATATAACATAATTATTTCTGTTGATATTGATCAATGTTTTTATTTCATAAAAATATCAATGAAAGTATATAAATTTATATAAAAAGTACATAAAGCATAAAGACCTTACGATAAGTATATTATTTGAAGAAATAAAGTAAACTATAAGTACTGGTTACTCATTGTCTATCAGCCGGAAAGAGGTGTTAAAAATATGCCTTACATTAAAAAAACATTGATACGTGTTTACTAAAATTATAATACTATGCTCGAACAATGATTCTTCAGAAATTATACGACCAGAAATTTAATTCTTACTTTCGCTAATATTCGCCGAAATAGCCGACTAATTTTGAAATCCCAAAATAATTAACCGCACGCGGCACATTAATTTTTGATTTAGTCACTATGAACGGGCGTAATCATGTCGCGTTATGAAATTTTGCTAAATGTTGCTATCAGCTAGCGTTGTACACCAGCTCAACCGTCATTATGCAAAAATTTTGGTCCTGGTCCAGAAATAGCGCTTTTGGGTGCACCGATGATTTTAGCAGAATCGTTATATAAAATTAAGCTCGTTAAAAAGCTTTTAAACAGTTTTTAAATCATTGTATGTCTAATATTTTAATATTTTAATAAGCTGTATATCTACAGATTTTATTTCGTTTCAAGTATTCTTTCTCTATTCTTGGCTCCCTATGTAGAGCATATAGTTAGCACGTAGTGTCTCCATTATTTGTCACTTGACAGTTGCTTTTCACCCTTGCAATTCATGCTAATTTCCCCTAACTCCCTAGTACATCCTGTGGATAATACTCAACGGATTTCTAGGACGACAGAGTCCCAGCCATCAAAATAAGATACAAACAGGATCCAGGCTCTCCGTCAGCCTTAGTCCGTTTCAGTATCGCTGCATGATTCTTTAGTGACAGAGAAACTACTTTAAAACTGTGATAATAGTATAATATACTCTATATTAAGGTTGAAATTATGATTTCTTTTCTAGTATATTAAAACAAAAATCCGTTTTTTTTTGTAGAAGTCTTCTGTTAAGATTTTGAAACACCATATATTTTTCATTTACAACAGTAAATGCTTGATAGTTATGGGAAGATAATGTGGAATTGAATTGATTATGATAATATTAATCTAAAGTTCAAACGAAAATATTCATCAAATAGCTTCCAAGTCAGACAAATATCTTCTAAAACGCCATGGAAACACAATGACCAGTATAACTTTATAGACATTAAAAAGGACTTTGGCAAACAATATTATAGTTTGGTTGAGCCTGGCTGCGGGTTATATACGATCGTCATTATGATTATTATTATTATTACTACCATCCCCTCAGATCCCAGAGGTCCCGAGGCGCTTATCCCGCCTCGTCGGCCTTGCTAATTGCTTGTAATACGCTGAAAGGTAGTAAAGGTGATTAATTCCTAAGCAAACATAGGCCCGTGTTGTATTCGCCCATACGGGGATAACAAGTTCTATTACAGAGGCGTGTCGTCAATAGATGCAAGGTAACCTTTTACTATTGGATATTGTGTGAACGCGAATAACAAGGAGCAATAATTATTAGCCAGTATAGAAGATACTATATCTGTTATTGATAACTTAATTATAACGAGGGCCATACGTTGACGATACGTATGATACATTTATTAAATTGTTCAGAGAACAAAAAAAAAAAAAAGTTTTTGGACAACAAAATGAAACACACTTTCGAGTGAAATAATTTTTATTTTAAATTCGACCTCTCAGAAAACTTAACAAATATATGATACGTGTTGTCAACAGCAATCGAAATAATGGAATTATTAATGACAAAGATATACTATCTACTTTAGTGGTTTATAATTATTCCTTGTTGTTCACTAAAAAAAATAATTTATTAATCTTAGAAAATCATATATTATATACAATATATCTAGAGGCTTTTCAAAATCTTAAATTTATTACACAATTTTTTTTCATATATAAGGCGCTCGGACGAGTCGTGTATATGATATTTTGAAGCAAGTAACCTGTGAATGTTCACAGTGGAACTTTTAATCACGATTATGACTACTATAATAGAAGCTACTCGCCTGCTTTGAATCGACTTCAAAACTATCACGAGATAGAGCACATGGATGCAAAATAGGTTGATAACCACTTCTCGCTTAAAGAAAGAAAGAGAAATGTTCAAATCTCTATCTCCTATTTTTAGAGCCGGAATTTTCAGGTTGTATAACAATAATATATAATAACTTACTTTTCTAAGGTTGAAATGTATTACTGCATAATACAAAAATATTTGAGATATTTTTGAGACACTGAGTTTAATAGTTGTTAATTATTAACTAAAAATCAACATTTAAAAATAATTGTCCATATTTATATTTCTTAATTTAATTGTGCTAAGATTGTGAACGATTTGTGATGAAATCATACTTTTAAGCTATTCGTTTCTCTTGTAACCTAAAATGCAATGCATTACGAACAGAAATATAAACACGCATTATTTGTTTATTCTGTTTATTTGTCTCCCCAGTAGCGTAGGTGGTAGCGTGTGCGCCTATCAATCCAGGGAATGCGGGTTTGATTTCCCACCTGTCGGATTTTAATAATCCAGTACTGGATGTCCATTGGGCTTAGTAATTATCTGACAAACAATTCTCGAGAAAAAAATCTTTCGCGAAATTTTCACATTATGTAGATTCATATACATACTCCACTTTCGAAATGGATATCTTCACACTGTGTAGATCCATATGGGCCACTTTGAGAGCGAACATGGTAAAAAAATGTTTATTCAAGGTGTTTTTTAAAAGTTTTAAGAGATTGTACTGAGCATAATAATGTATCTTAGCATGTAAATTTATTATGATTTAAGATATTTCTTTGATGGAAAATATAAGTGGATTACAAGGGTTAAGTATGTATTACGAAGATTCTAATACGGATGACGAAGAATAAAGACGGACGTTAACCCTTTGCTGCTGAGAGATATGTATCGCGTCGTCGGAAGCGTCAAGTCTAGGAGTGGCATATTGTTGCTTGCCGATGTCATTCTGGGCGATAGTCACCGCCCACGTGAAGGGCGGAGACGTCGTCTTTTATAAGGCGGCAGTTATTTATCGGGCGATAACGAGTCGCAGGGCAAGGCGGCTTATCAGGACACTTCAATCGCGGGGGCTCGAGCCTAGCCTTAACGCTCTGAATCCTGGCAGCGGAAATTGCTGTGATACGTAATGACGCAACTTTTCGGTAAAGAGAAGCCATTACGTCGTTTACAGAAACATTTTACACAAAAACCTGACTTCACAAGTAAAAACGCTACGTTTAAAAGGAATTTATATTGAATTTTTAATTGAAAATCTTTCATCAGTATTTTTCTGTTTCTTATAATCAAGCTCCCCGGTTGCGTAGTTAGTACGGAGTAGTATGAGATCGATCCCATCTGTCGGATTTTAAAAATTTGAATATGCAGGACTGGACGCCTATTGTATTGAGTAACTGTTTGACAAACAATTCTCGTGATTAATAATCTGTCAAGATGTCTTCACAATACGGAGATCCATATACTCCTCTTTTGGAGTGAATATATTTACACTGTATAGATCCATATGCTCCACGTTGGGAGCAAACATTATACATATATAAAAAAATCAAACGGGTGCAATATATTATATAGCCCAGAGATAAGCGTACACGCCTCACATCCGGAGAATGCAAGTTTGATTTTCACATCTGCTGGATTTTAAAAAAGTCCAAAAATAAATGACTGCATGCCGATTATTATGAGCAATCAGTTAACAACTAATTCTCGTAAAATATAATCTGCCAAGACTTGTATTAACAATACAAACATCTATATAATCTATAATCTAATAATCGGATATCTTCATATTATTTACATATATTTTCGGAGTAAAAATGGTATACAAAATAAATTAAAAACTACTAATATTTCTAAAATAATAACGTAACAAGGCAATGGTTAAATAGACTGGCGGTAAATATGATTGAACAATTGAACAATTGGGTGTTCCAAAATGAGGTGACATTATAAATTTGCCGCCATTTTTCGAGACAAAATTTAAGTAGAAAATTTTTAGTCATTAATAAACGTTGAGGTAAAATTATGTAAAACTACACAATAAAAAAACATGTAGAAATTTTAGAAATTCATTCTCAAATCGATGAAAATATTTCGGAGAGAAAACGAAGACAGATTTTAAATGTCAGGACATTTTGGGACATTTATTAAGAGCTCACTCCTTCAAAAGATAAGTTCTTCTCGCAAGCTTTGGAGAAATTTTATAACTCAATTTTCTGCTTAAAGAATAATAACGCCGATAAGCTTTTTTGAAAAAAAGTTTTGATGGTTTAAAGTCAATACTATTTATAATCAAAAAAAATTTATAGAGATTTGACGGTTTGAAATATTTTAAAAGTTACATTAATTTTTTTGCAGCCCCCATAAGTCGACAGCTTAGTTAGATATTTAGTTTTTAGTAGATTACTTTGAAAAGGATGTCATAGTTAAACAGAATTGTATCAATATTTTTTTGGCTAAAAAAAATACCTGTGATGCATAAAATAAAATAGATAAATATGCTATCCAAAAATATAAATAGAATAATTCCTAACAGTAATTATTGAATTATGTAATGAACAAAATCAAAATAAGCCCTGAAATAATATAATCGAGATTAAATTGAATTTATATTGTATTTTCAAACTTTAAACTTACGGGTTTACAGAAATTATTTATTCACGTTACGAAAGAGAGAGCTTTTGTTAAACTTTTCCATAATTAAATTAAGCGGTGGTTTTACGATGACCATTAGATGAATAATTATCTTGAATAATCCAGACGCCATTAAAAAACCAAGAAGCCTGTTTAACAGCCTCGAAACTGCTTTTACGACGAAGCGAAAGTTTTTAAAACTAAGCGAAAAAATAGACCATGACTCAATTAATTTTGCATTCATGAACTTATTATTAACTTCTCCTTTACTAATATTCATAGCGTATATTAATAAACTTTGCTGCGCTTTATCGCATAATAGATTTCGCTGAACGAAATAATTGTACCACTTTTGATATTGATTTTGTATTAAAAACTTCATTCAATTGTACAGTATTCATAAAACTAGTTTAGTTATCTTAAAAGCTTGATATAATATCATGTGTACTACTTCTATATTTTAAATAATCATCACAGTTATTAAAGCTTGTGACGGCTCATTGTTTTCTTTCTGTATTTACTTTTCTTTCCGATTAAATTTTTCTTCATGTCATGTTTTATTATTACTGTCGCTAATATTATTAAAATATTTAGATGACTAACCGATATTTATTTCATGACATTTATAAAAAAAATTAAAGGTAAAAAGTTAGCTAAACACGACCCATTACATTTGCAACTCATTTTTTATTAGTTTATAAAATTTCTTTATTTACATAAGCTATAAGAAGTGTTTGAAACTTTGATAGGAATTGGGTCAGATTGATTAGGGTTGTGGTGCTTGCCTTCATATATGACCATTCTTTTAAATTCCTGACCATTAAAAACACAGTAATTATATTTTTCCATAATTTGAAGTTATACTGATCCTTGTATTTAGATTATTAACTTGAATTTTATAAATTATATGGGATTCAATGCATAAGCTCGTACCTTATCAACTTGACTGTTAGAATCATAAGCAATTAAGTATTTAATATTATTATTATGTGGCGCTACGATCCATTCAGGTCCATGGCCGACTGCA
>JAGVSQ010003431.1:0-21638 GCA_022683975.1 Rhyacophila evoluta | reverse complement strand
AGTGGCGGGCACATCCGAATCGTTCCGCGGGCACCATGGCGCCCGCGGGCACGGGTTTGGGAACCTCTGTTATACGTTATCTTTTAACTGTATATGTTTTTTACTATTCAAATTTTAGCTAACGATAAAAAAACTTAATATAAACATATAAATTGCTTATGTTGTAAAGGAAAATATATGTTGCTATAGGGACTAAATATTAGAGATTATTTTTTTCATGTAACGATTTTTGTCAATTAATGGGGGGAAAAATTAACATAAAGACATATATTTTTAAACGTGACTTCTCAGAAATATTTCGTGATTCTCGTATTGGTTTCATATTAATGCGTTCCATGCCACGGGCGAGTTAACTCGCACAAACTTTGCATGTCCCGTCAGGCCATGGACGAATTAACTCTTGTCGGTGTTATAAGAATCGATCAGAGACACATAGAAAAGCACATGTATTTCAAATTTCAGTATTTACATTCATACGGTTTTCAGAATTTAGTTATCATGTGCAAAAATTTGAAAATCGATAGCTTGAAGTGCATAGTTGCTATTTTCACTTTTAGTTGAAAATAACTTAATAAAACCACCTTATTGCACCATGCATGTCCGATATCAATTAAACAATTCAAAGTTATTTGAATATATCGAAAAAATGTCCCAACAAAATTTGACAACTTCATTCGGATCTATACTCTGCAAAATATATAATTTGACTATTTTGTATTCATATATATCAAAAGCCTGTCGTTCGTAAGCAGCTAAGAATAAATCGCATGGATTTGTTTTTTATACAATAACAATCACAAAAACAAATTGTAAAATAATCGGTTTTTACACTCAGTCAATTTTTCAAAATTTGTACTTTAAGCCATCGAAATAATCAATTGAACTATTAAATCCTAAATATTATTCATTGCTAGTGAAATGTACATTTATAATAGTTAACGCATGTGGATTAAATTCATTGAAAGCTATCGAAACTTCTTAGAATTACAATAACTAATAATATAAAATAATCAATTTAGGGGATAACATTAGAGTTATCTTAAAAGGGTGTTGGAATAATTTTGTTAATTTCTGGCAATAATGTTAACTTGACCAATCGTGACATTCGAGTAGACTTGAGGATTATGTTCCAGTGATAGATTTCAGGGATTTTTAAGTGATGGCAATGATATAGGTATGGAATAATAGACTGACATGTGAGAGCTTTGGAAGAATTATTTTCTATGCATAATACAATTGATAATATTTGACTAACACTTTCTAAGAGTCATACAAATTTATCATTTTACATCGGTTGTGATATTCATTAAAAATTTAATCATCAGTCATTTCTATAACCTCTGTACATTTTTTTCAGAATTTGACAGTTAAAATATAAAAAAAATTGAATTAATCAATTCTCGTAAAATAATCTGTCAAGACGTCTTCACATAGAGGAGATCCATATATTCAATATACACAGTGAATATTTTCGTATCGTTTAGATCGGTATATTATACTTTTGCCATGGTATGAAATGATTGTACCTCGGTACCTCGACTTACGAGTGTCCCAAATAACAAGTTTTTTGACATACGAGTCTTCACATAGAGGACATCCATATAATCTACTTTCAGAGTGGATATCTTCACACTGTGTAGATCCATATACTCTACGTTCGAAGCGAACATGGTAAACATATAATAAAGATCATACATACATGAACCTGCTTTTCACATCACATGATTGGAACTATATTTCATTTTTTATTTTTAGTTCAACTGCTCATCTTCACTCTCTTTAAATCCACATACTCCACTTTCAGAATGGATATAATATATAAAATATAATTTCTACTAAGCAATCAATGCATTAATGAATTTCTTATTAATAATTATTATAGAATTCCTGTCGACAAAAATATTATTTTTATGTGAAATTAAACATAAAATTAAAAAAAATATTTTGACTTGTAGAATATAGAGATTGTAAAAATTACCTGCGAAAAATGAAAAGAACTAAGTGAGTGAATTCTGCAATCGTCCATTGATTAAATTAAAAATACTTTTTCTTTTTTTCCATCGATAATTCGAAAAGATTCTGGGCAAACATTCCGGGAATGTTTTAATACAGTCTTAAATTCCGCACACAGATTCATTCGTTTCTCATTATTTCAATCGACTTTTTCAATAAATCTACAATTTTCTATGCAAATTATTACTTCTACAATATCAACGTAGAGCCTGTCCGCTTAAAGAAGTCTTCATCAATATTTAAGCCTGATATAAAAATATGTATTGTTTTTTAATTATATATACTCCGCAAGAAGAGCAAATAAATCTTTACTGTGTGAACATATCCATCACATGGAGTATATAGATCTCCATTAATTTAAGGACTATAAAAAAATAGCTTAAAAATCGTAAAGCTTTATTACATCATGTCCTACGGGTCAAATTAATCACTATATTCTAAAGACGTCAAAGAGTTAACATAAGAGATTTTTTACGAGTATTGGTTGGTTGTCAGTATTTCTCAACCCATTGGGCATATAACTCTACATCTAATAGTGGATTTAGCACTTGAGAGGCCCCAGGCGCAATTCAATTATGAGGCCCCTAAGCCCCAGGCGCAATCATTTGTATGTATACTTTCGTCCTGAATTTTGTTATTTGCATTTCTTAATTTTGCACATTTGTCCAAAATTTTGTGGTTACTCGTTTTTTAGGTCTCTCACAATTGTAGAAATTTTTACTTTAGTTGAATTTTTTTGCAGCCGATTTAGATGCCCTTCAATTGTGAGGCCCCGAGTGTGCTTATAAGTAAATCTGCCACTGTCTCCATCTTTGATAAATCTTAAACAGCTTAACAGCTTTGGGATTCCAACAAGCTCTATTCAATTACATATACGAGATGCTTATGTCTCGCTCACTTTCTTTGAAATAGTCAATCAATTACGCGTACATTATTATAACGAGTATCATAGCTCACTAAAACCAATAAAGAGTTAGAAAACTTTTGGGAAAGAATAAATAACCAAGTTTCGTTAATCATAAAGTATCAGATGCAAAAGATGTAATCATAGAAAGCTTAAAAAGCACATGACAAATCAAGTGGGAGTGATAAGCAATGTGTATCGACCGCCACAGCAAAGATTTGGGCAAGTTGAAAGTACGAAACTTGATATGAAACGATGTTACTAAGACTATTAGTCTTAGTAACATCTATTTTTACAAAGATAGCTTTTCTTGGAATACTTCTGGCAATCTAAAGAATCAGTGAAGCCATTATATAAGATCATGTAACAATTATTATAGACGTATATCTTGTGATCTAAGAATATTAAATGAAAGCAATTGATTATTATCACAAAACTACTAATTTTATACAGAATATTTTCTTGGCATTATATATTTCTCACTGAAGAAGAACAGAGCTATTTAAAACAAAAAATTGAACTAAAATCAGTGATTTTTCATTCCAAAACAAATAGATAATTTATAAAGAAACTTTATTAATATTTTTTTATATTGTTTTCTTATTCGGCCAATTCTCTGGCTTACTGAATTGTAACAACCCTGGTTACACAATGTACCACTCACAGTTATGTTTATAACGGCGCTTCACGTTCATTACACCGTTATGTAGAAGTGTAGCTGATGATAAAGGTTGACGCCTGGCTTATTTGTTTTTAATTTTTATTGAATAAAGTTCGCATTTATATTCACTAATTTGGAAATTTCAGAAATCAGCGCACAGCTCGTTAGCAAATAATTCGCGTGCGAAGTTAAACATTTGATAATCAATGAATAGGAAGATTAACTCTCTTCTCGACTCTAAGTAAGTTATACAAAAATCTGCCGTTAACAAACTCAAATTATCCAAGGTGTCGAGTGGGAAAGACCGATGAAAACAGTTCAATCGGCAAGAAGTGAATTGAAACTTCTAATTGCAATTAATATCTTCTTCTTCACCACTGCACATCACCTTTACTAATTAAACTCTACATCGGTCATTAAATACAATTTGGCTTGATCAAAAACTATGAGAAGTTTTTGCATTTCACGGGTTTTATGTTTTTTAATTGTCACAACTTATTGGTGTTAGGTTGGTACATTTATTCCTGTCCACTTTACATCGGTAGCCACATTGCATGCATATTTTATTGTTGGCTTTCAAAAGGTTTCACGTGTTTTCGGAGTATGGTATTTTCTACTAGTAAAAATGATTAAACAAAGAATTTTGCTTTTTACAAGTCTTCTATGAATTAAATAAATGTTCCCATGACTGCCATAAAGACGTTAAAGATAACAAATACTATCCTAGCACATCAACATCCTATATTTACGTAGATTTTATCTTCTTTTGCTGGCAACTAATAAATATAGCATATATCAAATAAATATATAAATTCAAAATGTTGAAAAATAAATATATTATATGCATACATATTTTCGATAAAAATTTTCACGGAAAACCAAAAAAACAATCTATTGACATTCCTTCTTAGATAAGTGCGGGGCCTTGGTTTGGAGCCCGTAACATTTTTTTCTATCCTTTGTTATTTCCTAATAGACTGCTAAACAAGAAAGACATGATGAAATAGTCAAAGTTTCTATAGCTAGTTAATTTAGTCGTATCTTCCGATGTTACGTCAACACATTGAAGCACTATCGAATAAATATTTTGGGTACAATATGGCAGCCTTATAGAACACCGAAATCAAGTTGGTAGCAAAAAGACAATTTCTTTTGTGAAATACTGGATACCGACGTTAAATATCTGAGGAAGATTTTGCTCACCATCATCAGTAATTAAAATTGAATCACTCAACTCTTTTGAATAACATCACAATTGCTATACTTGCTAACTTTGGACTGCACTCAGTGGATGGGACGAGGTGGCATCAGATGGAGCCTCATTAAATCTTTTTTTAGAAAGTTTTGGATTGTCAAACAGAACCCGGTGTTAAATAACTTAAATATTATCATTTTTTTTTCACTAATTGAACCGTGATGAAAAAGGGATCGATTACCAATTAATTAAGTCAGTTTTAATTAAAAATTGCTTTTTGTTATAAATGGTGGGATACCATTTTAAATTGAATTATCATTTTTCTTTATTCAACGATGGATTAATGATTCTTCTTCATCTTTTTCTCTGTTAAATATTAATATTTGGTTGGCTTTTAGTATGGTTGTTAACGAGAAGATGTTTTTTACTTATTCCTAGTTTTATATGTTGATTATATATTATGACAGATGCCTTTTATTAAATTCTGCACGACCATCTGGTTAACGAAAGATAATTTCTCTCGGATGCTCTCACTAAACTATAGTCAAAACAATCCAATACCAATAATATTTGAAGAATACGTTTATTACAAACTTGATTACAAGTTAATTTTAGCACTAAAAGTCCACTTTTCACAAACACTTGTACATGACGTGATTCGGAGACATTTGATTAAAAAATACTTACAATATCGAAAACATTCTAAATTATATTTTTTAGACATTCAAAATACGACACACAACAATAAAAAAGATATTAAATTAAAAGCGTGTAAAATACAGAACACAAAACAAATTTAGCAAAAATTATGATAAATATAATGTAAACAATTAATTTGAGAAAGTAAAGAACTAGGGCTCGCCGAGAGAGTTCTTACTATAGCAATTTATAAAATAATATCCACCGAAACTCACTTTCACTTAAATAGAAGATATCAATAACCCAAAGAAATTTAGTTAAACATAACCATTGCCATCACTACTAACAAAATAGTTCTACACTTTGAAATAAGAGACAGACGATGTTCTCGATTCCGCAGGTTGATTTTTTTGAATTTTAGACACACGATGCATCAATATTAGTCAGAATTGATTTGATTTGAGGACTGCACACTAGTAAAATAATGGCATTATTACGTTATTTAAGTTATGACGTTGTTGTCTTCAGTGAGCGATAAAAACAATCAAAATAAACCGATTTGTATCACAGCTGACTTCTTTCTTATTAATAATATAGTTAATGTAATGCTGTAAATATAAATGTATTACAATGTTAATCAAAAAAAGGCATTGGAAAATATTCTAGAATATTTAAGCGCGCGCAACTATAAAAAGGTTAAGAAACATTGGATTAGATTATATGGTTTAGTTTATAGATTCAAATAATTCGGTATGATAGATATAAAATCAATATAGTAATAAATGATTGATAACGCATCTGATATCAATTAATACTCGATGTCTGAAGTACTTTCCTGTGATATTTCAATTTCCTAAAAGGTTAAAAAGCCGTTCAGAACTGCATTTCCTGCGAAGCATTGACGATACATATTTTCTCTTATCACCGTCGACCGCTTATCACATTTCCCTTATCGCAAAGCGTCTATTTGGATTTTAGAAATTTATTTTATTTACAAAATCAACACTGTTTCAAATGACATGAACTCTTTTCATTTTAAAATATATACTTTAGGAATGAGAATATAAAAATTGATTCGAAATACGTAGACTTTCGTAAAAAGATTCGAAAACAGTTTTCCCGGGTAAAATAAATCAATATAAATCTATCTACAAAAGCACTGAACTTTATGAAAATTTTAAGTTTATGGCGGTAAATGTGGTGATGATAAAAAATCAGTTGGCTTACATTGTTATATATGAACATTCCAAAGATCTCTAATTATTTTATAATGCTTATATTTTACATCTTTAAAACATTCACAACACGTCATATAAAATAAATAAATGAGTTGTAATTATTTAAATACACACGAAAAAACAAAATATAGAAATCAATGTAAATATTGTACTTATTACAAAAACAGTAGAACGGTTTTATGTGATTACAAAGAAAAAGCTAGAGAATGAAAAAAAAGAGCACTCCGAGAGAGTGAAGCTGATTCTATTATGGCAATTTATAAAACAACATCCATCTAAGCTCACGTTCACTCAAGTGGATTTTTTTTTCAAATATAACCGTTGTCCACCGTATTGGCATCACTACTGGCAAACTACTTCAACACCTTGGAGTGAAAATGATTGATTCCTCAGGAGAAGAAAATTTAAGAGGAAATAAAAAGAGTCTACCAAGTAAATTAAACAAATCCTATGCTTAAAAATGATTCAACACCATTTATTTAAACTGACTCTCACTCATGTGAAAGATATCAATAACCGAGCTAATTTTGTTCAACTTAACCATTACCCTCCACATTGGAACGATTAGGTTAGTTCCTAGATCAATTATTTTGATTGGCTATAAAATCAATTTACTACGTATTGAAGTCAAATATTTTTAAATAAATGCAAGGAATGGAAAAATAGCCACGTAAACAGAGGGGCGATATCATCAATGTACTAAGTTATTGCAACAAGCTGCTCAAAATGCTCCCTCTCTTCTCTTCTGAGATTTAATGACATAGACGCTGGCCAACACACATAACAAGGTCATCCAATACAGACACACACACACGCCAGTTGTAAATTCGATATAAAATATAATTTATGTTGATATTGATAAATATTTTTGATTCGGAATATGTATAATATCATCAAAATCATAGGGGTTTTGATAAGGAATAGACAAAATATGAAGACCTAATTAACAGAAAATTTGGAAAAATCAAATAATATGTAAGTACTCCTAGTTGCTTAATATCAATTGTGATATGAGTAAATATGTGTTTTAAACATAGCACTCAACACTATTGTGATGTTAGTTCACTCTCTGCGTTATCAAACTTTCTTGTATGATTTTAGATATCAAATTGACCAATATTTCAACTATGAAACTTCGTATTCTTGTTAGATTATTTCGTTCGTCGCTCAACACTCATATAGCGAGTTATGTATTTTCCAATACTTTTTAGCACACAATTGATGCATTCATATAGATATAAAATAAGCAAAATATCAAGTTGCAGACTAGACTAGGGCGTTGAAATTAGCTGGTGAATGACGAGTTTAAGGTCAACTTGTCAATGTTCTATGATGATAATAATGGATAATATAGAAAATATAAGATTAATTCATGTAAATACAATGTATCGTCGCCAATATGGAAGGAACATGTAACTCGTTTTTTAGTTTAAGTCACTTTGTAACTTACAGTGTTATTTTTTGCAATTTCTCGTATCATTGGCACATTGTTGCATTAACACATCATTTGTACACATATGTGCTATCACAAAACTGTGCCAATGATACAAGAGATTGCAAAAATTAAAGTGACTTAAACTAATAAATCAAGTTACGCATTTCTGCAATATTGCCAGCGATATATAAATTAAGCAATTAATCTAAATGAAGCTAAAGTCAGCCACACGTATTTTAAATAAACAGCTGTATTATGACTATTGTTTATAATTACAGTAGGACCTCGATATGACAGACTAATGTGGGTGAGGAAATGTCCGTTAAAGTCGAAGGTTTGTAAGATAAAAGTTACCTTTTACCTACATTTTGGTCTTCAAACTAATTCTTCCGATCATTTTACAGTGTTTGCACTTTCATTTCTTCACGGATAAGTTAAGTGCCGCCCCGTGGATATGAGGCACCCTTGTACAAAAAATCTCTAGCATATAGAAAAAAAAAATACTGAAAGAAGATTATATTGAATTATAATATGTAGACGTTTGACTTTCTAGACCTCTTTTGAGAATTTTACATAAGCTTCTTATATTTTTATAATATGCCTTTTAAATTCTCCAAATACCATTGAACATACTGGCATTTATTTGATATTTTTATAAAAGAGCGCCCATAATATTTCGGCACCTTTATGCGGTGTACAATTTACACACTAGCATGACTCAGCCCTGACTATTTTTTCAGTTATACACGAAGTTTGCTATATCGAGGTTTAATGTGTATGAATTTAACAAATATATCAGTAAGGTCCTCTGTTAATTAACTTTTAAATTTTAAAATATTATGAAAATATGCAGTACACGGAATATAAACACCCACCATTGATAATTATACAACATATTGTATTTATTATATCTGTATGTGCTTAATTTTTTGTCTGTTTCTTGATTTTAAATGTGGGTAGGACCAGCATAAAAATCGTAATATTTTCTATGTTACTTACCATAATTTACATATTAGTCATTTTCTATAGAAGCTACCCTCTTAATATGTAGAATAAAATAGAAGATAACGTTTTATCTCTCTTGATAGCGAAACCATTTCTGCATGATAGAAATAAATAATAGATAAAACATTTTAATTGTAATACTGATGTTGCAATGACGGTATACGATAAAATCATTTGTCATCATTGAATATTTTCTTTCTTATATATACTTATATTTTATACATGCGAATGAAAACGATACGCATATTAATAAGAGATGTATTTTATTAAATTCTAAATTATTTAAAACTGGTAAACTTCCATATATATTTAAAATCAATTTCCATCAAAGCACCATCAGTCGAAAATATTAATCAATTATATGTATTAGTTAAGTTATAGATGTATAAGTTAACTTAATCTAGTACGCTTATAGCATAACATTTTGAACAAAAAAAATTTGTTCAAAATCTTTTTGATTATCTTTTGGCATAGTGGAATAAGTTCGATTGGGAATTAAACATCTCATATGTAAGTTATTATTTTTTTTCCATTTAAACTTTGAACGCAGCATATGGATCTAAATAGTGTAAAGGTGACTACAGCTATCGAGGAAATAGATTTCTGTAGTGTAATCCATATACTCTATTTTCAGAGCGGAGATAATATATAAAAAAATTCACAAATTATTAAAAAGATTTACTAAATTAATTATTTTAACGTAATTAAATATATATTTTTTTATTGTGTTATTATTTAAAAAAATGTAATTAAATTCTTATAGTTAGTTAGCAGTGGCGTAGCTACTGAGGAGTAGTTGCAGCTGCCAATTACTCTAGGCACATGAGTAATGGGAGGCGCAAAATTATAAAGTTGTTAAGATGTTATTACATAGAATATTTTGCCAGGAACAAGCAGCGATTTAACTTACTCCAGGGTGCTGAATATGTAGCTACACCAATGTTAGTATGTAGTTAATTTTATTAAAACATTAAAAAATATAGTCGCATTATAAATTACGAGGTAACCGAAGAAAAACTTGTTTTCATTTCAAGATTGTAAACTATTTTCTCTTTCTCTTTTACTTCTGTCTCTTTCTTGTCACTTTCTCAATGTTTCAAGAAATGAGTTTTCGTAAGTTTATAAAAACAACCGTTATAAGGAAATGATCGCGAAGTTTATATAAAGATTTTGTTCCGGTCCGATCCGGTTCTTCGATTTTATTTCTTATAAATAAAAGAGCTTTTAGGGCGTTCTTTTAAGTGTTGTACCTCACTTAGAATCAATTGAATTATTTTGACACTTTGTTTTCGCTCTCTGAATGCTTTATCGATTTTCCCGAGTGTGCGAGTACACAATGACAATGTTAGTTTACTTACGAAGATAAACAATGTAAGAGAAGAGGGAAGTACGTCACGATGGCGAAAGGCGGCCGACGTATGGCCCTATCCCAACATTCGTACGCCAATGGAGGACGAAAATCGATATACATAATAATATTTACCGTCACAAATTATTGCTTTTCTGAGATATAACTTGGCAGAACTACAGATACGATCAACGAACATTTACTAGGCTAAAATAAAGATTCGTACCTATTTTATATATTGAAATTATTGCGATAAAAGGATTCCTAGAAAATGACTTATGTTGACTCCCTATAACAGTTTGTTTACCATGTCTCCTCCAAAACGGGAGCATGTGAATTTCAACATTGTGAACCTAACATTGAAAACTAACGTTGTAATTTTGTTCTCCGTATTGTATATTCTGTAATTGTGGGTAACCAGACAAATGTGCACATGACAGTTGCTCACATGACAAATGCACACATAGAAAACTGCACATATGACAAGTGCTCACATGACATCTGTGCACACATTGAAGTGCTCACACTAACACAGAAATTAATATTAAAACATAGTTTGGGTAGATTTTTATATTTTATTTAAATTATATATAGTGACTCACTAATAAATGAATAGTTTTGAGATGGTGAATATTTTATGATTTAAATTTAAAAGACATTTTTCACTCGATTTACGTAATATGAAATACTTCAAACTCAATGAAACCGATATTGCAAATTTCACATGTTTCAATATACTTAGGCAAATTACAAATCTGATTATCCCATTAATATATTGCTAGACTTCACAACTATTGAATACAACCATAATTATTACACAAAAATACGTTTATTATCACTCATACAAAGACATTTAGAATTGAAATCACAAAATATTTACCATCTCAAAACTATTCATTTGTTAGCAAGTAATTATGTATTATTTAAATAAAAATATAAAAATCTACCTATACTATGTCTTAATATTAATTTTTGTGTTAGTGTGAGCACTTCAATGTGTGCGCAGATCTCATGTGAGCATTTCTCATGCGTGCAGTTGTATATGTGTGCATTTCTCATCTGAGCACTTGTCATGTAGCAACTGTCATGTGCGCAGTTGTCATGGAACCGTAATTGTGAGATTAAATAATTAAAAATTATATTAAATTTAAGTATTTAAAAATTAAATTTTTGGTGATAACATAAACTAACCTAACTTAGCCTTACCTAATCTGTCGAAAGAATACCTTGTTTTCTTGTCATATTGCCATTTTATATTAGTCGTGAAAGAATCTATGAACTATCATATAACGCAAAAGCGCACAAATCTACCAATAAAAGTATTTATTATCTGAAACAAATTTTAATACTAATTTAAAATATGAATTATCAATAACAGAGTCAGTTCAATGAAGTGGTTAACTATTGTATATATTATCTTTACTAACTCTTGCATTTAATTTCAGCCGTCTATCTTATTTCGAAATAGTTCATTGGCCGATATTAAATGCAACGTTTTGTTTTTATTATTTTAATCTATTTGGAAATCACCGATCGATTAGATATGTATCGATATATTGATGAAATAGTTATAAATTATCGCTAAAGTTTTACATTGTAATAAATATATTAACACTTAATCCTTATTTTACAATAACTGACATATTATAGTGAAATTTATAAAGTCATTCAGCACTTTTCAACTTGTTTTAAATCACACGCATACGAGAACTAAATGTATACAACGCAATTTCCTAAATATAGAAAACGTTATAATAATATCAAAGATATAGCCGTATTCGGTGCGCATCAAGCGTAAGATGTTTGGCGCATACATTCTGCCAATACTTCTGTATAGTGGAAAATATTGGCAACAAGCAAAGGCTCAGAAAAACCATACAGTGAGATTTGAGAACAAGTGCCTGCGTTAGATACTAGGTTAGGGGTGAAATAATCTGACTTCGTTAGGAGCTCGGAGATATAAAAGTGGACGGGGTAGCCTCCTGTGGCACTAAAAGTCATGCAGCTACTCTGAAACCGGCTGTGGTATATATTATACTAAGGATAACTCCAGAGAGCCTGGATGCTGTATGTCTTTTTTTTCAATAGATTCTGGCAATCTGGACGACTGTTGGGTACTATCCGCAGGATTTATGGGATTAAAGGATTCCGGTATGATATGCGAGGATGCGAGGCGGCTGGCAGGTGACAGAGAACCCCTGCAAAAATTGTGTGGTGGCCATATGCTCCGCGTAAGTAGCGAATATAGCAGAGGAAGAGTGTTAATTTTGTATATTTTTTTGCGAAAAATTTAGTATTATATGCTTTTCGATAGGGTCAGAGAAATCTTTTTATATCGTAGAAATAAATGATATGCTTAGTTTTTTGTATTGATAATTTTTTTTAAGGCATGCTCACTCCAAAAGTACAACATATTGATCTACACAGTGTGAAGCAGTCCTCCCCGAAAGTCAAGTATATGGATCTCCGCAATGTGAAGATATGTCTTGACAGATAATTTTTCACGAAAATTGCTTGTCAGACAATTACGCAATCCAATGAGTGTCCAGTCCTGTATGTTCACATAAACTCTAATACCCCTGATTGGTAGGCCCGCATTCTAACCACTACACTACCGGGGAGATATCTTAGATATCCAGTAAGTGTTCGATAAGATAATTTTTGTTCCATGTCTTTTCGTGCGTTGCTCGCTTTGGATAGTAATCTAAGATGTTCCAATTGTGTGGTCTTGTACTAAATGTGCCCACCATCTATCCAACCCGTGTTCTTAATCCGTCTTAATCAGACGTGTCCTAAAGTATTAATCGAGATTGAACGAGAGAATCGATTTGAATTCTCGTAGAGAATATAAGTACATATTACAGTTCATTGAGACCATGGCTGCTCCAAGGTAGTATGCTGATTGCGTACCGTACCAGAATATGATGGGGGTCTTTTTTATAAGAAAATAAAATAAACTTGTCAGTGTTGTCTATCAAAAATTATATATGTATAATTAAAACAAGTATAATGTTATAAAAATAAAAGATAATTGAAAAAATAGGAGATGGCTGAACATGTGCAAGAGAAAAAAATTCTGAAGGGCTCCTCGTACCCACGGCACAGCACTGGTTGAGACAAATCCATTTCTACCTGATAATGAGTTTGATTTCTCTTCCACCACTCACCACTTCTCCATACTCGGTATATTGGTGTATACCGTTGTGCAACGAACCAGTGACGTTTTTAAAGTGCTAGAAGTGTAATAGGACCAAATTACCAAGATTTTGGCTGTCGTGCAATTGAGTGTTCATAGTGTATTGGTTCTTGTAGAAGACAGAGCTTGTCATTCATCATAAAGTATCGTCAACCAAAGCAAGAAAAAATATCCTTCATATAAATCAAGTCATTATGTTCAACCAGTTAATTAGGCGGTCAAACAAATAGCTTCTGTTTTGTACAGCACTTTTTTTAAAGTCTTTCAGTTACGTTAGGTTACAATGGTAGATTTTAAAATGCAAGAAAGCATCGTCTAAATATTTCCGGTGAGTTTTTCCACGTTTATCGTCGTCCAGCAGATTTCTCAACCATGCGTCAGGCAACTAGCTTTTTTCTGATTTGTACAGGACACTTTTTAAATATCTGCTCAATATTTTACAATAATCATGTTTGTACAAACATTTTAACGATAGTTTGTCGAGCTAAATTTGACTAAAGATATTTTCCCAGAGACAAGGTGCGGTCGGAAGAAGATTTTTGGAAAATTTCCAGCCATAAAAACGTTTCCTTGTAAATATGAATTTCTCGCAAAACTTATTTGTATACTTCAGTCTGGTATATTTGTTTACTGACGCAGATAAGTTTTTATTATAAATACATATCTATATGTATCACAGCCTAAACGGCAAACGTATTTTTTTACCATTTCTATCAAGAATGTGAAATTCGCTTCATAACACTCGCCTTACTATCTTAAAAAGCCACGGTTCTAGCTCTCAAGTATCCAGTAAAAAAATATATTTTAAATTCACATAATAAAAAATCTGCTAGACCAATTATTGTGATTAGCCATAAATAGTGTATTAAAAGTTAAACAATATAAAACAAGTGCAAGAAATGCAAAAATAACATCTCCAAACAGATATTATTTACTAACTGACGACTGTGTTTAACCGCCTTGAATAATCCCTCTCTTCTCCTCCGAGATATTATGACATCATTGAAATAAGTGATAGACGCTTCCGTTATGCATATTCATCTAATACACACACGAACATCCTGATTTAAAACGATGTAACTATTTCTGTTGATATTGATCAATACTTTTATTTTATAATAACCTTATTGCAATTTTTATTTTATACTAACTAAACTAGTTGGAACATTACAAATTATAAGTTCAATACATTAACAACACAATATAAATATGATTAGAATAAAACCTTACAACATATTAAAATATAAGAAAGAATTTAAAAAATACAGAAGCAAGGAGAGAGTATTAAAAAAGTAAGTTTGACAGACCCTATTGTAATGATGTATATAATAGCATCCACCTAAGCTCTCTATCACATTAGTGGAAGAAACTAATATCCAAGGCAATCTCATTAAACATCGCCATTGTTCTCCGCATTGGCATGACTACTGGCAGGATAGTCCTGCATTTAGGAATGAAAAACAGCTAATGCTCTCGATTTATTGGTAGTCATCAGGTACGCACATACCAATATTGGCCAGAGCAGCAGAGTTATAAATAAGACCATGCATAAATCGAAAAAATTCGTCGCTAAATACATATTCCTCCTCAGTTTTAAGCTACAATAAGAAATCATCCCCGAATGCAGGACCACGCCATCTTAATGTCTAGATATAAGAAATTGAACGAATTACTTTTTGTGACTTTATGTTAACCACATTTTTTATCAATGTAATATTTTTGACCTATTCATTAAGATATAAGTGAATGTAAATATAAAATATGGAACAGTTCTTGTATAATACAAAGTAGTATAAAGTTTGTATATCACGGACACACGGAGTAAATTTAAGTGTATCAAATTCTCTCGACATTTGTTTTGGTTCTCTCTATATTTGATCAGCAAACCCAAACGTGTTCTCCGAGTCGCTCACTCTCTAAGAGGGGATTCCTCTTTGGTTGGGAGGGCACAGAAATATACTAAATTCACCTGTTAATTCTTTACAAAAGTTGGGCGTTATACCATCGCAGGTTTGTTTGAATATACGTATAATAGTTATCATTAGAAACGTGGACAATGTTTAAATATGAAAATTATTTAAATAGGGCACTGGAAGATTCAATATTATATAATATACTACTATCATTTATTATAATTTTTAATGAACGAAATAATAAATTGTATTATACTTATTATACAAAGTTTCTTATTCACTGTGTCGTCACGTCATGAATATTATTGTTGTTTTTTTTAACCATTTCCGGTCTGAAAATGAATCATATGGATACACATACACAGTATAAAAATGTCGGCTGCACAATTTGAATATTTAGTATATGCATCTCCACAGTGGAAAAACGACCCATGACAGACATTTATCATAATGAGTGCAACCAAATTTTCAATCCATTGGACATCCAGTTCTGCGTTTTTGAAATTTTTAAAATCCAACAGCCATAAGAATTGAACCATCTACCACAGAAAGAACAACGATTTAATTAATACATAGAATTTAATGCATTATTTTATACGTTTATAGTTCATTTAATCTATTTTTGGAGTGAATATCGTCACACTGCGGAGATTCGTATGCCATACTAAAAAAAAAAAATTATGTTACATAATTTGTATCAGAGATGAACTCAAATATAGCTAGAACCAGATTAGTGATCATTGGTTAAACATATAATTGCTTTATATAAAAAAATTCAAATATATTAGAGAAAAAAATCGGCGCGAAAAATAATTCGTTACCAACGAATAAGTCGCTATTTTTTCGTTTTCAAATATTTTCCATCAAATAATTACTTGAAATATTACAGTGATAAATCAATGATATGAATCGATTGCTTTGACACTATCTTAACGCATTTGAAGTTTTATAATAATAAATACATTTAAGTTTGTTTATTTATTTTGAGATTGTTTATCTAATACACGTTGATGTTTTTGGCGGGAAAACTATTAAATACAGTTTAGGCCAGCGTTTATAAAGTTTTTAATTTCTTGCACGTTTCGTATTTTAGTTAAATCCACAAACTTACTGCGATAATAAAAAAGGACGTAACCCACATTGTACAAATTTTACAGGAAGCACAAAAAATGTATATTTCACAATTTTGAAGCAAAGTTAAAACGTTACATAGCCACAATCTTGAAGTGCACGAAGACTAAAACTGGTGGTTTTTTTTACTCAATATGATATTAATTTTAAGTTATTTTAATACAAAAAACAATACCTACAATTGATTAGGTTAAATCGCTTTTTCCTGGTCGCTAATTTAACAATTTGTCTTTTCAAACTTAAAAGCTAAATTAAGACATTAATTAGGCATTTTCAGCTTATATGCTTTTGATAGAATATGTATTAAGTTATATAAATTCTGTTTATTGAATAAAAGGTATTTTGAAAAATTGATTCCATTTCCCTTTCCTCGGTCGATATGTTATGAACCAAAATGTCATTATGAACTATTAAATGTGCCCGCCATCTACCGCATCGTCTATGCACCATTATCATATCCCAGTTGCTTTACATCTTCCCAGGCCATACCAGGATCTCTCAATTCCACTGGGTAGATTCTGTGAACAGTAACCATCGTTTTTCCAGGAAGCTGGAATCACAACGATCGGAAAAAGAGACAAATCGAGATTCAAACTCTTCAGAGGAATCTGCAGTGTGTCCCCATGCTAGTTCCACTTCATAACTTTTAATGTGATGAAGGTTGCCCCGTCAGTTATTTTATCTCCAAGTATATCTCAAAGTCAAATTATATCTCTAGTATATAATAGAGGCTATTCAGAATCTGTTTTGAAATTATAAGTGTAATAATTTGTAGATTTATGAAAAATTTATAAGCACAATTTTATTGAAATTGATGATAGAAAATTTGAAACACGTGTGTATAAGTCATTACTAAATAAAAAGTGTCTCATTTATTCTGTTCTCAAATTCATAGCTTTGACGTTCAACTTGTCTCAAAAGTCATAGAACACTCGAGTAAAGCCAGGTCTGAATCGCATACGGCTCTCAGAAAATATCCAAGTTGAATTTTTAATGTTTCCATTCTCGCAGGACGTCCGCAGAGTTGACCACATCGTGGCACAATGGCAAAAGTGACCGTCCTGCAGCAGTCCGTTCATTTACCTTAGTCTAGTTTAAATTTACACTAGGTGTGTGCTTCTGAGGTCGCGTCCGCCCCCCGGCGCTCAAACACTGTGTCGGTGTGAGATCACACAGACGGGGGTAAAATCTGGGGGCTGAGAATGAAGGCTTTGACATTTTTATCTGTACATCTGATATCTTTTTGTTTTGTGAAACGTCGTCTTCACCATATATAAAAGTGACGAACAAACACATTTTCGAAATGCGTGTACAATTTTATCATACACTGATTATTGTAGTTGCACGAGTAACTGCGTTTATTGAAAGTGCGTTTGGTACAAACTGTATTAAAAATATAAATTTACTGGCCTTTTTTTGAAATGACGTTTACTAAAACATTTGTGAATGATTCGTTCGTGTAATCTTTAGCATTTTGGCTGTATAAATGGAGCATATGGATGTGAATATGACCACTCAAGTAAATGGAATATATTGATTTCCGTATTAGAAAAACTTACGTTGGCATTATTTTATTTACTAGATATGAGTGTCAGCCAATTTCTCAACCCGTTAAACATCTGGTGCAGCCTTTTTAAATTGAGTTGTTATTATTCATTGTGTTTGTACTAATTGCTCTTCAGCTTTCTGATTGCTTTGGACCACCAACACTAACATCTCTTCACTGCTTCCAGGGACATTGTCCACTTTGGTGATCGCTGGTTTTGGAGGTAGGTAAAATCAGCTTGTGAACGAAGAATGTATGAAATGTCAATTGCTTCGCAATAGTCTTTAAAATTTTAACATATTTATTGTCAAGGTTACTTTTTTAAAGTAACGATTTCTTAAACGTACAATTGATTGTCTTGGTCCTAACTAAATTTTGCAGAAATATAGACTATTTGTATCTTTATTTTCATTGTCAATATAATATGTTTATTAAAGTAAAAAAAGATGTACAGAAACAAATGAAAATTCTTATTTTTTATAATAACCGCATGCTCTTTCTTTTGATCTGAAAGTACTCACACCTCTCACTGAATAAAAGCATCTACCAAATAAGATTAACTCTCAATTGGCCCAATTAGTAAAGTATCAAAATTATCAGCTACTTATCTGCTCCGTCTCAACATCCGATGTTAATAAGATCTATCTTGAAACTATGATCCAGAAAAGCGATCTAATTTATCAGATTTTCACATTCTAGATACATGTTTTAACTGCCCAAAACCAAATTGCTATTCACTCAAATGTGCAGCCAAAAATAAAATATGTTAATGCTAGTATTTTTCCATACAATTGTCGAAAAAAATACTGCCTTATATATAAGGCAAAGCTGTTTAAATGCACTTTATACTGGTATGATTCTATTTACAATCTCATCTTACATGTTTGACAAATATGTTATTACTATTATTATGATTACTATAAATGTATGAAAATGTGTGTGGACTTTCATTGAAATCAATTAGAAAGAAGCGAGTAAACAGTGGAGTACGTGAAATAAATAATTGCAATTGGTTTGAATAAACTCCCAGAGGTGCATGCCACAATCAAACGTTATCCCTCGTCATTCCTAATATTTATCTTTACATCATGATGCTCTCAAAGGATTTGCGAGGCATTTTCCGACAGAAACCTCACCCTCTCAATTCTGCTTCCTTTGCCGTACTTCCACTTCTATGCGGAAGTAGTGACGTGCGCTTAATTTAAATTAAAAATAATTAATTTTCTTTATAAAATCACATATTTTTTTATCGACTACACATTTTTTTTCTAAATATAAATCATAAGAAAATCCTGATACACAATTCAAATTAAAGGCTATACATATCAACATTGTCTGAATACAGGCTGCGTAAAAAAAAAACACCCTTTATTCAGATTATTGATATATATATATATATTTAAATTATTTATTTTAAAAAATATTTTATAAATGTATTAAGTACAACATTAGTTGTATATTTTTTTATTTATTTCTGTTTATGTCCCTCCGGTAGCGTACTTGGTAGCGTGCGCGTCTGTCCGGAGTATGCAGGTTCGATTCCCCATCTGGCGCATTTTGATTCTCCAAAACTTCATGCCTGGATACCTATTAGGTTGAGCAATTGTCTGTCAAATAATTCTTGTGAAAAATAATCTGTCAAGTCGTCTTCACACTGCGGAGATCCAAATACTCCACTTTCGGAGTGGATATCTTCACACTGTGTAGATTCATATGCACTTTGGGAGCAAACGTGGTATATAAATATAAAAAACATATTATTTGATGCAGTGGTATTTGACTTAAGAATTTAAGGCATTAGAAGAAGTATTGAAGAGTAATCAAAACGCTGACAGTATTGTAGAGCAGCGTTTCTCAACAAAATTTCATGCTAAGGCCCGTAAATAATATAACGATAATCCGCGGTTCCAAAAAATAAAATTTCTGTCGATTTCTATCCAAAATTTATTAATTTAAATTAATATTAATCGATAAAATTTAATACGCGCTACTGTGTTTCTGACATAGTACAGAGAGAATGGCAAATGAGATAACTTAGTACAATCTTTTATTCTGCCGGTCAGTTTTTCACTAAATAAAAAAAAAACTGTTCATTTTCAATTTCTTATTGACTCTTTAAGTTTTAATTAAAACTGTACTTTAAAATATATGTAAATAATACTTATTTTTAATTAATAACAACTTTACAGCATCCTATTAAGAGAGGCCATATTCAACTCAATAAAAATAGCAATGTAACGAAAACTGCTTTAATCACTACTTTCAGGCAAATATAGTAACATGATAATTGTAAATCTTTATGCAAATAAGTTATTCAGGAAGAATTTATGATTTTTTTTAGCTGGAGAGCATTAAATCGTTTAAAAATGAGAGCTTTCATTGTTCCAATCACAGATGCTATATGTTGACAGTAAAAATCGTATTGTTATCTATTATTTAGCCACAAAATAGAATTGATAGGAAGAAACTGTAAACTGTAAAAGTCTATACATTTATAATTGATTTGATTGTTTAATTTTTTCGTATGTCGAGGATTACTTGTGCAGTGAAAAGTCTTTTAAATTAACTGTCTGTATTGCAGAGGTCCATGTACACTATTTTTAGACTGGTCATATTCTATCATTGGAGATTGATTTGACCGATAGTACTTGATAAAAATAAAATTGATAATATATATTATAATGTTTAGATAACTATCTCAATATTTGGAACTTACTAACAAAAGACAATGGTGCGGATGTATAGTATTATCCTTTAAAATATTTTTTATTTATCTTCAGTCTGATACAAACTTTAAAGATGTTATAAAAAATTAACACCATTCATTGCGTGTTTTTTTCATTCAGGTTTCAAGCTTCGAAGGGGACTATTATTGTCATTTGATGTCTTCATTTACCTCCGCTCAGATCTTCTGATGAAGAGTTGACTCGTCTGATACTGCAAAACATGCGAATGTAAAGAGTTCTGCGAGAGTAGAAGACTCTTCAGTAGTGAGGGTCTTCAAAACGAGTACATTTCTAAGGATAAAAAATGAATTTAAAAAATCATAGTCACAAACTTTATGGCATCCGATTTCAATGGATATTTCTTCTATTTCGTTCTCAACTTCCAAAACAGGTCATCTTGTATTTTTTTATCCACCCAGATCACCAGATCATGACAATCTTAGTTTCTTAGATGTGCTCCAGCAGTTTGTGAATTTGCATTTTTTTATTGATGAATACGATGGAAAAATCATTGCATAATACTCTTCGACATCAATGTTCTTATTGTTTGCACTGATTTGGCTTGATAAAACTCTTTTGCCAAATTATGTTGTACAAAGAAATGTTCGTTTTACTGAATACTTACTTCCTTAACATGGATTTATTTTTCATGTTTTTATGAAGACTGTTTTTCAATCCGCCATGATAT
>JAGVSQ010003430.1:0-21641 GCA_022683975.1 Rhyacophila evoluta | reverse complement strand
TGGCGGGCGACAGAGATTCTTGGAGGCGGTACGTGGTGTCCATATGCTCCACTTATGGAGCAAACAAAGATGAAGTATCACTTAGTATCGCTTAAGTATTAAGATAAGATATATATAGAAAATTTGACGTTACAATCGAAGATATCGTAATGTAATTAATTATTTAAGACTTATTATATCTTTTTAATTATCTACACAACGTTTATCCTTTTTTATGACTTTGGTTCGCTCTCATGAAGGCTCACCATAGCTAGGACATACTTAGTAAAAAAAAATATGCACACGCTAATAAAATTTATGGAAAGTTGCTTCCAGGATATCTCCGGTTCTTTTGAAAGGTTATTATTTTAATTACTCTACGGTGTATATATACGTATTATGGATGAGGAGACGGGTGGATAGTAAACGTACAAAGTTTTAACTTTCGTGATTATTGTGAGCTAGATAATCTGATTGCCGGAAATGTGGAGTCATATGGCAAGCGTATTTTTTTTAAATATATTTTTCTGGCCAATATAAAAACTTTGTAACTGCAAACTCGGAATAGAGTTTCAAGGGATAAAAACGCCCAGGATAATTCAGTCCATTAAATTAGATCGCTTTTCGATATTAAAGTTAAAGAGTGCGTCCAATTAATATGGATATGGATGGAGCATATTAACGATATTAACATTTTGTGCTTAAGATGATTGTATAATAGCTACCTTTCAGAAAAGATAATTTAACCATTTATGATATCTAATTATTGTTTCACTAAATAAACTTCACTCATATTTATTTCTGTGTCGTTAGTCTTGAAAATAACAGTAGAAAGTGCTGTCAAATATTTTGCGTTTATTAATTATAAATTGATAACTAATATTGTTTTCTGGTACCACTAGAGTATTTGAGAGAGCGTATTTCCAAATTGAACTTATTCCATGATATCGAAGTTTTTTCTAGTGGTTTTCATACTAAAATCTTCTCCGTTACGTATTGGTATAGTGGAATAAGTTCACATTTGTAAAATACAACCCGCCCCCCTTGATGTTTTTTATTTGGTAAATTCGAATAAATTTATATTATATCATATTAAATCGCAGTCGCTCACCTCTTGTAGAAGATGTTGATTTTTTTCTTGTAGATATCTGTTCTACGAGAAAATAAGATCTGAAAAGTGGGAGATGATGATTTTGGTTGAGGTAGGTCTCTTTAGATTGACATGATAAAATCGACATACTTTGTGAACTTTTCAGACAGAAATCAAAATCAGAAATTTTGAAGCACTGTTTGTAAGAACAAATCTAAACATTTATAAAGCTACTCATATTGTTAAATAAATACTATTATTTGCTTTTTCTTTGCTTTATCATTTAATTTTTAAATACTAATATGCCATTTGCAGAGAAAATAATAACTTAGACAAATATAATACAAGTATAACAAACAAGACAACTTTCAAAACGATGAGAGCTTCAGCTTGGAAGTTCAGTATTGGCTTGAGCTTTTACTTCTATGATAAATATACGTATTTGTTTATTGTATTATTTGACTGCAAACGGAATTATTTAATAACAGAGATTTATTGAAAATACAAGTACGTCTTTAGAATATATTTATTTTTAAAATGCCGTATGTTTAATGCAAAAATGTTTCTTTCTTTCTGATCAGGTATTCATTATGTTTTAATACGTAAACATTCTTAGAACCAAAACGTTGAATAACGTAATGCACTTTGCCTAGGTCACATTTTTAATTTACGAGGACTTATTTTTTACAAAATGTTCACTCACAAGTTTGTAAATTTTTTTTAATTTTATGTATCATTATCTATTGCTTATATACAATTGTTTATTTGAAATCATCTTTTAAGAGATTTTAAAATCAAAATTTGAATTTGAATTCGACTGTCTCACATTTTTGTGTTGATTGACCGGATGCTGATTTTTTTCACGAATATTTGCTTCTAGTCATTTTTTGAATCCATTGAGTATGATGAAAAAATGATATTATAAATTTATCTCTAACCTTCTAAACCTAAATAAAACAATCTTCTACTTGACTACCGACACGAAAGTTAAGTCGAAAATTGCTATCATTATATTTTTTCAGGCATGCAATTTATTTAGAAATAACACACACGAACTTTTATATTGGATGCTTGTTTATTGATCGTATTATAATATAATGAAATATCTGAGTGCTTTTCGTCTTATTATTTATTTTTTAATTTAATTTCAAAGCTTTTTCCAGTGCACTGGAATAGGATTTAATACTGCAAATAAGGCGGAGAAAATTCGAAAAAATAATACCAATGGATAGCGAGAGATTTTATCATTTCGAAAATAGTATTTTTCTATTCATTCCATACACGCAACTCCGCCATCTGTCTGCAATAATGATAAAGCAATCAGAACACGTCATGGTCAGATATAGTTTATGATGTTTATACTTAGCTCCACTAACAACGATCAGTCCATAACTTACAACATGTAGTATCTCTTTTTCACAAGCAATGAAAATACAACAAACTTATATGTTTAATGAACATTAAAAAGTTTTGTTTTCCATAATTAGCCTTAAAGAAAGAACAAAAGTTGGTTTATTTCGGACCTGTGAGAACCAAAGAGGGAAGATATTTGATATAATTGCAACCTTTAATGAATAACGTCGCATAACCAAACATATATTTATTCATACTATGTTCGCTTTAAAACTGGAGTATTTTGATCAACACATTGTGAACATTTCCAAAAGTGCAGTATATAGATCTCTTCAATGTGAAGAAATATTTTAATATAATATTTATCACATTAATTGTTTGTCAGACAATTTATTTACTCAATGGTCATCCAGTGCTACATTTTTGGATTGGTAAAAATCATATAAAGTGGTAGTCGAAATCATGTTCATTGGATTGCGAAGCGTGCATGCCAACCTCTACACTACCGGGAATACTGTTGTTAAAAAAATAAAATACAGCAATAATTAATAGCAACTATTTTCTCCTTATAATAAAATATTTCATAGGAATTAATATAAAAAAATCCTACAATCTTAAAGCCATGAAATTCAGATACTTAATAACTATAGCCGTGTTAAATAAATAATCCGTACCCAAACCAGCATACAAGTATGATCTAAATTTATTGAAATATACTAAACATAATTATATTAATAAAATGAATATTACACAGAGTCAATGAGCGATCATCAGAATTCATTAAATCACGGTAGATATTTTGTTAATTACAGAAGTAAAAATTAACGTGCTATTTTTCATATATACAGCGTCGTACAATTCCACAAAATTATCCATTACGTAAATTACAGCCCGACTCATGAAAGTAAACCTTTGATTTTTTAATAAAAAATAACATTATGGTATCTTGCTGTAACTTGTATCGTGAATTGTAGCATATAAAGGTGAATTCCCACGGCGAGGGACGGTTCCGCAACTGATGTTAGTTTCATATCCTCTCCTTTGTGCTGTGAGCTTGGTATCTACCTCACTGGAACGGTAGTGATCAAGCATTCAAAAAATATGAGTGTTAAAAATTATTATTTGTTATTTTTTTTATCCGTATCATTTTATACATAGTCCTTTGTTTTATATGCCTATGTATATTTTGAATGTTTTAAATTACTTAAAAATAAATTATTTTAATAAAATTAATAATTTCTTCTTCTAGTTTCGATTTTAAATCTTTTGATGCTATATCAGTAATACTTTTCAAATGTCACTTTTTTCATTAAGCCTCCACTAAAAGGTAGTACATAATAAGATGAAAAATGAAAATTAGCTACAGTTTATTCTACTAATTATTCAAATAACGTCACTTCGGAGAAAATGCATGCTGTATTTAAAAAATATACCAAACAAATAGTCAAATTAAAAAATAATTAATTTTAATTTTTGTAAATACAATATTAGAATAATAATAATTATATATATAATAATACATGTCATATAAGCTAAGTTTACCACATTTATAAATAAATACAAATAAGTGCTTAAAACATTCTCACTAAAAATAAAACATCACAAATATTCGAAGCGTCTTTGAATAAAAATTTCATGATCTTCTTGTTATTTTTGTATATTAATTATTGCATATTAAATTCTAAGGATTTCTTAACAAAAACTATACGTATTAAAAAAATAAACCAATCTAAACAAGAAAACATTCTTAAAATTTTTAAACAGTTTGTCGATTTTTTATGTACCATGTTTGCTCCCAAAGTGGAACATGTTGATCTAGACAATATGAAGAGATCCACTCTGAAATTGGAGTACATGGCCCTACGCAATGTAAAGACGTCCTTTTAATCCTGCAGATATGGAAATTGAACCCGCACTCCCCGGATTGCTAACCTCGACACTAGATTCTAAAAAAAAAAATACAATAGTTAATTATAAAATTAAATGATTTGTACCATGAAAGCTCAATTTATCATCTAAAAAAATTTAAATATGAGTATCATTATATTTGATTTGGATGTGTGAGCATGATCTTTAATATATATATATAAATGTATATACTTTATTATAATAGTATAAGTTTAAAAGCTAACGCGTGCGCTTTGCAGCTGGGGAATGCGGACTATATATTTATAAATATTAGCCTTATATAATACATGTGAAACCTGAATATTTTATATCTTGAAATAATATTTGTAAATTTAACGATCGCTGTTATATTATTTCGGTAGTATTCAAAGCTACCTGTTATCTAGGGGTGGCAAGGTACCTGAGGGAATTTAGGTTCAAACCTACCATCGCTAATAAAGATTTCCCATATGGACCTGTGATGCTATGGAAATTTCATTATTCAAAGCATCCGTAGCTACACATTATTTATATTACTTCCGGTGTCAAATAAATGACTAAGATATTAGTATATATTAGTGAGATATTTAATTTTAGTTACACACAGGATTAGAATGATTATCAGATTTTACTCTTATATTAAGACATATATATATAAACTTAATGATATCATCCAAAATATTTAAAATCATAATAAATGCATAATATAATATAATATTTTCGAAAAAAATATTTATATAGAGCTTACTTAAAAGCGAAGATAGAATGTGATTGATCCTTATATCGAAAGGCATAAAAATATTCCGATAATTAATTTTTTGAAGCTCATATTTATTGAAAAGCTCTTATTTGAACCAAATATATCTGTTATATATTTAATGAGATTTAAAAAGACCCTAACCAAATTCTACAACAAAAAAACTTTTAATTAAAACCATAGCGTTTTGATTAATTATTGTTTTGACTTAATAATACTTTTTTTTTGGTATTTATAGTAAATGCCATACTAATATCTCCTGGTTTTTAATGACATTAAATTTATAAAGATTAAGAAACAACCATGTGAAACCAAGTTTTTCAACAAAAAATAATATTGGAGATTCAGTTTTCTGTAGTAATTAATCTATATGTATGTTTGAACGATCCAAATTTTAAAATCAAAATCATAAGCTCATTTTAATTAAACAGAAATCAAATACATAGCTACCTTTTGTTGATACTCAGTATATGTAAGTATTGCTAAAGCAATTTTAATACAAGCTTTGTATAGTAGTGTTTATTATAATATTGAAATGAGTATGCATTGTTGTTTTTATTATTTCTAAAAAAAGTTGTATATGTATGTGATTATTTATTATTTTCGTATTATTTATATGAAGTTGATAGTGTTTAGATTATATAATATATTGTTTTTTTGCTTATAAAAGTTTTAAAGTAATTGTATAGTCTTCGTTCTGGAGACAAACGTACACGTTTTGGTCATGGAGGCTGCGGATTCTAATCACAAATAGCTATGTGCATTTAAAAAAAATCCCAATTGGGTTGAATTGACTGATTCTCCCAAAAATGTTTAAAAAAACAGACACACATCACAAATTAGTTGCAAAGACTGTTACCGTTTGTTTCTGATCAACAAGATACATCATACATGTCTATTTATTTTATAGAATATATATTTTGACACACAAAATCAATAATTATATGGTTCTTTTTCTGGTGCAATATCGAATGAAGAACTATTTAAGAAATATGTAATTATAAGTATTTTCTGATACCAGTCCATCTAATGCAGGCACTTTAAGCATTAGGATATATATAAAAAGTTTATATTATTATGTTAACAATTGAAAAATTACTCAATTATTATAAGTTCCCATAGTTAAATCTATTACTCCACGTAGCTTTTATAGTGATATTAAGTTCTGCATTATTTTATAGCGGGAATTTATATCATCTGATACAATACTAATGCTCGTAATTATGGGCGATAAATACCAATGCGCTTCATACAATAAAATAGCATAGTTAACAATTCGAGAAATGCATATTCATTTTCATATACATCCATAAATAAACTGTTTACTTAAATACGCATTATATTTTTATTTATTATTTTAAACGTAGATTTATGGAATACTTTCAATAGCGAAGCACAATATTTTTTTCACTAAATTGAATAAGTGACCAGGTGTAAAAATTTCAGACTATCGTTTAATATAATATTATATTGAATCATTATTTATATAAATAAACTCATTTATAAGATCGACATATCTAAAATAATACATCATACGCGTATATTATGTTTTATTTGTGTTGTGCTAAATAGAATATCCAATAAATAAAAAATGAATCCAATATAATATATTTCTGTATAAGTTTTTTTTCTATGTGGTTTGTTGATAAGTAAAAATGATTTTCTTTTTCACTATGTCCATTCCAAAAGTGGAGTATATATATACATCCTTCCAATGTGAAGATATGTTTTGAAAAATTATTTTTTAACTTAAATCAGGCAATTATTTAACCCAGCAGGCAGGCATCCAGTCCTGCGTTTTTCTAATTTTAAAATCAAGCGTATGTGGGAATACGAATTCAAAGCACGCATGCTAACCTTCTAGCTACAAGCTAGACCCTGAATCAATGTAAGTCAATTATGACCTTCTTGAAGAAAATATTTCATGGCGCAAACAACATAATTATACATCAGCAAAGTATTTTACAAGCATTATACCTTCACTAGAATTATTTAATTTGTATCGCTTGGTAAATTATTGCTGACAGTTCCATTATATAACTGTCTTAATTAGTTTTTTCTTGTGTAAACTTTACACTAAATATAGGTAAATACAACTAATATGTAGCTATCAGTAGTGTCACTGTATTATCAACAGGGTATGAATAGATATAATGGTATAATATGTGAAATACGTATCGCTAAGATTAATTAACCTGTTGAAATATATTTTAATTTATATGGCATCGCTGTAAAGAGAAGTTTTATCAGAAAAATATAATTCTGTTTTCCGAAAAAATAAGCTTTTACCTGAAAAAGCTTTATTATGATTTTTCAAGATGTATTCAATGTAATACCAACCATAGGGTAAAAATAAAAATCGTAAAATATAGTGCGTTCTTGTTAATACTTTAGTAATAGTAGATTTAAATGGAACTCCATTTTTCCTTTATAAATATTGATAAGGACACATAGAAATACTATTCTTTCTTCAGTCGTTTGGATCCTTTTCCATCAAAACAATCCCCAACGCGTATGCTGGCGCAAAACTTTGCTTAAGCTGGGCCTTATTTTCTTCTTCTTCTTACACCATGTTCGTGCCCAACGTGGAGCATATGGATTTACACACTGTGAAAATATCCACTCCGAAATTGGAGTATATGGATCTACGCAATGTGGAGACATTTTGACAGATTATTTTTCGAGAGAATTGTTTATCAGACAATTACTCAACCCAATGTGCATCTAATCTTGTATTTTAAGATTTATTTTAAAATCCGGCAGATGTGGGAATCGAACCCACATTCCGCAAATTGCTAGGTGCATACGCTACCGGGGAGATTATTTTTAATAAAATAAATTATATTCACGCATTAACGCATCTGAATAAAAGCTTAATACTTTTGAGACATACGATTACAAAAACTAGATTTAAAAACAATTCAGTTAGTTTTTATTAATTATTTTCATTTTCCGGATTAAAAATTTGATCTGTACGGGGAGTATTGTTTTTCCTATCACACCTGGAAATCATCCCTTAACTGCACAAAATTACCCTGCAATTAGTCTCTATTTAAGTTATTAATCACCAAACCGGTTTCTGCACCAGGGCATTGCTTCCTTGGGAAAATTTAATCCCCTGGCTTAACGGGAGTACATAAACAACAGTGCGCGCGCGAAGGGTTAAGCAAAGCAATCAACAATATTATAGGCGTCGTAATGGTAGTTGAACGATAATTAGCATTCGTTATTACACATTCAGAGATCAACCAGACACATTAACGAAGTCGTTAAGTATACGCGATTAAATAATAATTCTACATAGTTTTGCTGTGATCTACAATTGTAATTTTTTTTAAATAAAATGAAGTGTTTGAATCAAAATAAAATATCTGTTTAAACTTCTTCATGGATGTGCAACGAACGTTTATACATATACATCTACATATACATTATACATATATATATAAAGTCATATATTATACTTTCGAATATCATTGGGAATATAAAAACTAACTTAAGTATAAATCGCAAATTGTTTTTATTGTTATATATCGTCAATCAACAGTACTCTAGCATAAATATTAAAATATCTCAACGTGTTTTTAAATGCAGAAAATGCGATCATTGTAAAAATAATCAGGCAAGATAAATTTTTCCGTGAAAAACGCGGTACTTTATATTTCTAAGAGCGTACCGGGAAATTTATTGATTTATTTCTCTTTTTTTTATTTTATGAAAAAAAAAATATTTTTACGTTTTTAAAATAGCTGTTAAAAATTATATATATATTTATAAATTGACTTGTACTATTTTAAAATCCGTTTTTCTGAAAAAATCTGTATTTATAGTTAAACGGTATTGCATCCAATGATCGATTTCACTATTAATGAATTAACTGATTAGTAATTAAATATAAAAAAAAATTTCATTTCAATATCTGAAGCTGGAGGTTGCGGATTCCAATCTCACAGCTACTAGAATTTTTACATCATGAGACGCAAGATTGGATATTCAATAGTTTGGCATTGTTAGGTAATAAAAATTTACTTTTCGATGACCTAAAAAGTTTGAGGATTGAACAATTGACAATTCAAAGACTTTGTTAAATCCATATGTTTGATATCTTGGGCGGTTATCTTCAGAATGATGAGATCCACGAGTTTCACCTTCAGAAGAGATATGGTAGATGTAAATATATTTATATTATTGATAATTTATTTTTTTTTTTCATTGTAACTCAAACATGAAAAAAAAAACCGCTATGTTTAATAACTATAAACCATATATGTACCTATAAACTAGACGAAATATTTTATAAATATGTCTACATAAACCACGAGTGTTAAAATACTTAGCCATTTATAACCTATATTTGCCATTCTTAAAAGCTCTTCAATACATTAAATAACTATGTACCAGATTCGAAATCTTACAGTTTTACAGACACCAACGTGAGCAAATTTACAGCAGCTTAAATAAAATTTGCGATAACTCGAGGCATCGTTCAAGTTTCATAAACAATTTTATAGATACTTACATTTAAACCCGTTAATTGATGTTTATGCGATACTCTCAGCGAAAACTGCACCGTTAAGCCGGCCTACTTGCAAATCACGAAATTTTATTTTATGAGGGGGGACCGAATGAGACGTCAAGGTGGTAATTAAATATTTTATCACAGCTTAGTTTTGAATAATCGACGATCGTAAAGTTTCAAATTTTTGGTTGTACTTAAAGTGTTTTTAATACGTTGAAAAGAAAATTTTCTTTTAAACCTTGGTGCTGAAAATAAATGCGATTAAATAAGCTTATAAGATTACGCATTATGAATTATCGATGGCTTAAATCCCAACCAGCCAACTCAGTTGGTGTCAAATTTTCAGGGGCAGCAAAAAACTTTATTGAACGAATATGTCACTGCATGGAATTGGCTGACGTCTGCGGGAGATTTTACGTATTTCAACTTTTTATGAATTTTGTGCGTTCTTTGTGTGAAGAAAAATCAAAGCTGAATAAAATGCCATTGAAATAACGTTTCAAGTACTTTTTGATATCAATCAAAATGGTCAATATACGACAAAGGTACTTCAAGCATTGGGCCATAGATATAATATATCTCACGAAAACAATCGTTAAAGTAAGTCTTGACCATGTTCGCTCCTAAAGTAGAGCATATGGATCTACACAGAGTGAATATATCCACTAGGGAAGTAGAGTTTATGGATCTCCCCAATGCTAAGAGGTCTTGACAGTTTATTTTTTACGAGAACTGTTTATCAGACAATTGCTCAACCCGATGGGCATCCAGTCCTGCATTTTTTTTATTTTCAAAATCTGACAGATTGGAAATCAAGCCCGCATTCCCTAGATTGATAACCACGCACGCTACTAACTACGCTACCGGGGAGACTATCATGAATATATTTACTCCTTTTCCATAGTATTCATCTTCATACTAAAGAGATATTAACACTGTACTTTTGGAACGGACTATAAATTATTTTACGATACTAATAGTGAATTTCACAAATGTGTTAAAAAATATTTATATTGTTAAAATAAGTATTTTAAAGTAAAATCATTTGCATTCTATTTGATTAAAAATATTAACTTCTTAATTATAATGAAAAGCTTTCTCATATTTTTATAATCAGAAATAGTTTTTAAAATTCACACAATATTATATGCACCATAGAAAACAAAGGTTGTATGTTACGTTGCGCACTCCGCCTGGCGTATAGATTTTCTGCAATTGGATTGTCAAGAATGTCAACAAGTCGACAGCTGGCAGGCGCAACCACGGAAAATCGACCTGTCCAAATGAAATGTTTAGTTTCCTTTCGAAACTATTATATATTGTAGAATAGGTAATGAAAGCTCTTGTCAAGGCTTTCAAGTTTTTAATATGAAATTTATATATTTCAGCTTTGATTCCTATTAGATAGCTTTAATCATGTGTTGCGAATGTTTAATACATTTCCCAAAATGGATAATTTAATAAAATTTTCGCTTAAAAATTATAATTTATTTAATTACTCATCATATTTAGATAACATAGAAAATAACGAAGGTGTATGTGTAAATATGATATAGTTTAATCCTTCATATGTAATCGTACAAATTATCGAACAGATTTGAGAAGCTTATTACTCTCAGCCGATATACGGGTATACTCCCAAAGGATATGATTGGCATCCTACAATTCGTATTCTAGACATAAGTAAGTAAGAGATTTTAAAAGACTATTATATTGGAGGCAATATAATAAGATGAAAGAATTATACAGATCGCATTTTAGACATTCATAACGTAACGTCCATCTAAAATCATTTTCATTTAGGTGAAAGATATAGAGACACGAGGCAATTTTGCGGACAATGATCTCCAATGCTAAGAAAGATTTGTCTTGACAGATTATTTTCCACAAGAATCGGTACTCAGACAATTGCTCAACCCAATGGGCATCCATCCCGTATTTGCGCATGTCCGCTAACCCTTCGCCTACTGAGAGGGGGGAACATTTCTCATTATACTAACCGAAATATTTTACATTTTTAAGAGTGAATATACGTTGTAAAGTTATACACCCTATGAAGATCCATAAACTCTAGAAATGCTAAAATAATATAAAATATCGTTCCTTTGGAGGTAGTACTCATTAAATGCATTTTTATAGTTCTGAGATATTGAGGTCTTAAGATATTTTTTGCGATATAAAATCAGTTTTTTAAGTTACAAGTTACAGTTAACCGGTTGTATGCCATAAGCGTCAATATACGCTCTATAGTGCCGAACACGGCAGATCGGCCATAGAAAATACGCATCTAAAGACGCTGTAGTTTAATACTAAATATTTAGCCAAGTTTCACAGTTTCAAATACTGCAATAATTTAAATGCATAGTGACATGTCTTAGGACCACGGTAAAGTGTTAATATACTTACATTGTCAAGAATTATCGATATTATATTGATTTTTAAAAAAACTTTGTTGGGCAACCAAAAAAATCAAAAATATTACCGGCCCTCCGGGTCCCGCCATATAAATACCTTCTCATATTTAAAAGGTTAAGAACGTAAATCTGAAATAATTATTGATAATGATTTCCCCCTATATTTTTCTGTTAATAGGAAAGCTATCGTCAAACCGATTTTCCCAAGCGATGGGCCTTGTAAAAATTAGTGGATCTGTAAAGAAAAGTCATTCTGGCCAAAAATGCGCTTAATGAGTTTTACCCCCACAATATGAGCGATAATTAAGCTCTCCAATATCAAAACCTAGTGCTTGAAATATTCAAGCAAACAAAACCATGTTCAAGAGTAGAACATTTTCTACCAACAAGTGTCTAAAATTTTGAAAAGTTGACTATCTTAGACGTTCATTTCATACAAAAAATTGACAGTTATTGAGATCTTGAAATTAGACAGTCGAATTATATTGTTATCATGAGTTAATACTTCATAGTAATCATTCTAATACCCAGTACTCGTAAATAATAATAAAAGTAAATTTACCGTGATCGAAAAATCCAATTTGACCATGACGCTATTTACCGTAAACCCCCTGCGGTTTTTTAATCGAGCGACCGTCATTTTTGTTGGCACAATCGCTTTGATTTTTGCATATTTTTCATTCAATGCGACGCACGCGAGCGAAATCGAATGCAACTGAAAAAACACACACAGACAGACACACACAACACATATACAAAATAGCCTGGCAACCCTCTCAATTCGAATTAATTTGACTGTACGCGTCAGTCTGTTCGGCGATATATCAATCAACGGTCAAAATGAATTGACTGTTTTATTTTTAATGTTAATTCACAGCCCAGCGGTACGTTTTGTATTCATTTGGCGCTTTGAATAAATATATTTTCAAATAAGCCGGGACGCACCGCATAAAAAATTCACGTTCGATTCGCAACGTATAACGCAAAGAAATAAATTTTCGGAATGACATGTCAACGTTTTCCCCAACGGAATCAACGCACAGTTTTTTTTCTCAAATTTGATTGTATGAATTGAACAAATATGATTGAATTGATTTTTAAATTGTAATATTGAAAAAATACCAACTTTCATTTGACTATATCAAACCTTAACGGAGTTTTATAGAAAGGAATCGGACTATTTAATTAAGTAAGTAGGTATTTTTTCTACCATGCTCGCCACGAAAATAAAGCATATGCAGATACGCAACGTGAAGATGTCCGCTTTAAAAGTGGAATATACAGATCACCGTAATACGCAGAGGTACCATACCGACTGTAGAAAGGAAAAGGACATAACCCGCAAAGATCAAATTTTACAGGAGCCACAAAAAACGATTAATTAATGATTTTAGGGCAAAGTCAAAACGTTAATTATGCACAACTGTGAAGTGGACGAAGATAAAATTATTTAAGAAAAACAATAAAATTTATGAGGTCAAAGTTTTTCATGGGTGAAAATTTCATCGGCCATCCTTTTTTTGAACATTAAAGCTAAATTTAGACACCAATTTAGCAATAGATATCCTTTTGATAAAACGTGTTCTAAGCTGTAGTGTGATTATTATATATAATAATACATTGTGATGATCAAATAAAAGCAATTTTGAAAAAACTGAGGGTTACTTTCTTTTTCCCTTTCCACAGTCGATATCATGACAAATAATTTTCCGCGATAATTTATTGACAGACATTATGGCCTTTCAGTCCTGCATTTTTGGTTTTTTAAGCTCCTGTAAATGTGAAAATCGAATCTGCACTCCCCGGGTACAAGGCGCGCACGCTAAGCTCTCTTAAACGTAATATAGAGAGGCAATAGTATTATATAGTTATCATGACTTCGTTTATGATGACCAAAAAATACTTGATGGTGCAAAAAATTCTATGATAATTGCAGTATATAATCGAATTGGATAAATATTGATTAGGTACATAATGTAAATATAATCCAAGTAATATTTTACAAAGTAGATAAATTAATATGAAATAAATGTAATATGCAATAGTCTGCGGGCCAGATTTTTATTTTGATTGCAAAATACTTCAAGGTTTCTTCCAAAGATGATAAACTCCACAAAGCTTTATATCCATACGTAAGCTGTTTTCTTAGAAATACGTATCCATTTAAATAATACGATATTTTATCAAAATCGTATTTGTATTTACACACATGTTTGTATTTATCTTGTATATTAGATCTGGACATGCAAACTAAATTTGAATATCCTTTTCTAGATTTTTTTTTATAATTAAATTGAAATAAGCGTTATTAATTAAATAAAGTCTCTACAATAGCCGAGAAATTTACGTACACGCCTCACATCCAAAGAATACGAGTTCATTTTCAAAATATACTGGACTAAAAAAAATCCAAGACTTGGTGTCCATTGGATTAAGTAATTATCTGACAGCCAAATATTGTGAAAAATGATGACGTCTTTACATTGCGAGAATCCAATCTCTAGCGTGTGTGCCTCGCATCTGAGAAATTTGGGTTCAATTTCCACAACGAATGATTTTTTTAAAATCTGAAAATGCAGGAATGGATGCCTATTAGGTTGAACAATTTTCTGATAAGACAAAATCTGTCAAGACATGTCTTCACAATGCAGGGATTCATATAATCCACCTTCGGATCGCACATTTCCCACTGTGTAGATCCATATGAGTCGTGCACTCTACCATAAGGGTACTTTTTGTCAAATTTTACCTAAATATGAAATTTTATTTTAGTCTCTATTTAATATCAAAATTAATGGTCGATAAATTCCCAACGGCAATAAAGCCCTATAAAGAATAGACTTTAAAATTACGGATTAATTAATATTGTCGTAATTACATTTAAAATATAAATAAAGCATATATAACTCTAAGCATCTGTCATCCAATAACAAAGCCTACACAATAAATTATTTCCTTGAGTTTTATTTTAATTTAAAAAAGAAAAAGCAACAAAAAAAACACGATTTGCCAACATTTTACCAAAGTGCACTTATTGGCAGATAGGAAATAGACGACTCATATACACTTTCGATGCAGATATAGCAAAAAAAAAATGTTGATAAATACTCGAAACCCGTTAATTTTATAATAGGTAGTTTTTTTTTCAAGAAAGCAAGAAAATGGATTAGGTTTTACAATGAACGTAAACTTATAATGTAGAAAATATAGCATGTAATAAACTCTGTCGTAAATTGCCTAGTCTTGACATATGTCTTATTCGAATAGGAAACAAGAGAGAATATCACAAAATTGCTTTAATAATCGCTCGCGTAGAGTGTAGAGAGTTTACTTGCATATGCACCCCCATTGCATGAAATAATTTACACTTCACTCGCGATTTGGCAAATGTGCATGAACATCTGCACCGCAACGCCACTGCATCGTTACGATAGGTAAGATTAACCCACCCCATGCGAAGGAAACAGTTGCCACATAGTATGTGCGCCTTCGCATTAATACCTGCGCTTTGACACGGCTTTCCAAATGCAATTTACTTCACGTGAACGTACCTTCAAGTATAACTTAAGTTTAATAATAAATCAAGTGATTAAGTTCTTTGGTATCGCTTTAGTTAATCTTGAATAATAACTATGGTTGACACTTACATTAATCGAGTTAATGCATTACGTCTCTCCATGACGGTGATGCTTGCTTTCCCCTCTATCACCCACCACGTCTCCACATTCGTTATGCGGACTATACAGTGGCGTAACGAACGTATGGCGCTCTTAATAAGTGACAGAAGCGTCCCAGGAGCAGCTTCCTAAGACCTTGATTGATGTGCAATAGAGTGCGCGTGGTTCCTATCCTAAATAATTATACCCTGTTAATGTCTAGCCTTGTCGAGAAGAGACCTTCTCGTTCGCCGTAAGACTTCGAATTTTTTTTAAAAGCTAGATAATTATCCTTCTTAGAAACCAAGTCGCAATGGCTGACCGGTCCGACAAACGGTCGAACTGACGTGAGAAGCTCTTCCTTTTCAATCTACATATGGGGAAACTCCCAGAGGATGTGATTGGCATCTTGCATTTTGCCACATAAGCAAGTAGAAGAGTATAATATATAATTGATTTCTGAATGACAGTGATACTATACTAATAAAACACTTTTTAAAATTGATAATATCCAATCCTTTCCTATCAATGGTTTATGCATATGAAAGTTTACCAGTTTTAAATAATTTAGAAACTTAAGAAAGTTAATATGTAAAAATATCAAAAATCTAAAAACAGTCTTCAAATTTGATTTTTGATTTCCCACATTAATTTTAGTGAAAAAATTTGACAAAATGTTGGTTAATATTATTTTGGATCTACATACAATCTATTTTTTTTATTATCATTCAAATATCACGATGACTTCGAATTGATATTTATATCGAACTTCGTATCAAATTAATTGAATATTTGCATCTAAATACATAGTAAAAATGTGCAACCTGATGTCATGCACTCAAAATAATTAATGTTATCATTGCCTAATTGGTTATATTTTTAGATGTAGAAAGCAAATCAGTGCTTTTACTAAGCAAAATATTTAAAAATAAGCAATAAAACTTATACGAAAAATCGATACTACTTTTTTGTTTTTGCCTAATAAGCTGCCACGTTGTTAATACAATATAAATATTTTGTGACCTCAATAATACGTTTGTTGTAAAGCAGTTGCGTGTAGCTTTTTACGTGATTTAGATAAAATCATCAAATTATGGAGGTCACTCAACTTTTAATAATATTTTCCGTTTATAAGTAAAATGAAAGCTCTAAATAATTTTGATACCAAATAAATAATCCAAAATTTGAATTACTAGAGGTATACTGAATAGTATTAATATTTAGTAAAATATAGAGCTTTTAGAGTTTACTTTTTTTCCAAAACTTATCACGTCTCCGTATACTGTATTTTAACGAACGTGAATTATTCTACAAACCTCTAACTAATAACTTTGAGACTACGATTAACATATACTAGATTTTTAATAATTTATGTTTTGCTTAAATTTAAGCGTTATTGAGCTTTTAAATAAACTAACCATGGAAATAAAACTTTGTTGGTCGCGATGAATTTGTCCAATTTTTAAATTATTGTAAGAAGAATTTCCGTCTAATATGAACATGATACTAAATATATGAATTGCCAAACGATGCAATTAACATTCTGTTATTCACTACGCAAGTAAGAACACTACACCGAGTCGAAAGTAACGTAGCCTACTAAAAGATTCAGTGTAGCTGACTTGAAACTATCCTCCAATGTCTACAAATTCTGTCTAATAGTCTTTTGGTAAAATGGTTTACTTCTTTCAGTAGGAACGTATTTGATAATAGTATATTATAATTTAAGCATTGTCAAATGTATTTATGATTACTACAAACTGAAATTAGGTTATTGTATCGTATATATTTTACACTTGTGAATAGAACTACAATAAGGTTAAAATAATAATGTTCACTATTCTTAATGTTTTATGTATATATATTATCTATCCAAATATGATGAAAAAAGCTCTATGATATCGAGATGTTACCCCTTGATGCATAACAAAGAAAAATCGAAGAGGTTTGTTCGATGAAGAACCCAGTCAGAAGTGTAGCGCAATGATGAAAAATTATTTCGTAGATTTTTAGAGTACACTTCAATTAAACCGTTCTACTTAAACTACAGTAATTCGAATTAGGTTCAGTTAAAAATACATAATCGCGAAATAAAAGTACGCAAATCTCAATGTTGTAAATTAAATGTGTCAGAATAATTATTTCCTATAAACGTTTTTAAGTGTTATTTTAAAATTTACGATTCGCTAAGTACATACTCAATATTTCAGCCATACAAATAGGGGAGTTGAGCCGATAATGAAACCGGGCTTATGGAAAAAAATATGGGGGAAATTGCATGCAATATATATTTTTTATTATTTTCAGCTGTGCTACTATAGAAGCTTGGCGTAGCGATGCTGAAATGTACTTACTGCCATAAAGATTTGCATATAATTACGAATGGTGTATTTTTGAAATTGGCTCATAACATTCTTTACGTGGTCAATACAAGCATTTACGTTGCACACATAATGACTAAAATAAAAACGAGCGGAGATCGACAAACTTAAACAAAAATAAACTTTATAAAACTTTCATTATGTGAGTAATATCATTATTCTTCTTCTTCCATATTCACTCGCTAAGTGGAGCATATGGACGCCACCTTATCGCCTGTCGGTATTATTGTGTCCTTCCAAGTCACACTTGCATCCCGCAACTCCGCCAAATACATTATTATAATAGCATTTAGCGGCCTACCGGGACACCAAAAACTGGTCGGCTTGAAGAATAGGTAGGTCAGCTTTAGACTCTATCGAGGCATCTACAATATGTGGCCGATTCAGGTCCAGCGTCGTAGCTTATCTTTGTCAGTAATAAGTGGCTGCGTGATCCGTTGTCTTATCTTCTCATTTCAAACGAAGTCATACCACCGTATCTTCAGAATCCGCCTCAGGCACCTGTGCTCAAAGCTTAGAATACGGTTGTTTTGTGCCTTTTTGGGGTGAGATTAAATTATTTTCATATACTCTTTTTAACAATATGTAAGATATTTAAACTTTAACCATATTCGCTCGTAAAATAGAACATATAGATCTCTATGATGTAAATGTAATATCGCCACTCTGTAAATAGAGTAGATAACGGATTTCTGTATTAATAAGAATTACGGCAACAGTTTTTTTCATAAAAATTGGTTCTCAGTCTCTGAAAAAAGATTAACTTGTACGTATGATGCAAGTGAAAAAATCCACCGGTTCAATTCGATATAATCATAAATATTTTGCGTGCGACAGGCCATCCATACAAGGGTTCAATTTATAGATCTTTATTTATTCCCATTTTTTAAAATTATATCTATCAAGCCGCCTTTACTCTGTTAAAGAACCATCTAACAATATATTCCAGCAATCAACTTATCTCTGATCTATCGATTGTATCCATTTTTATTATTAAAACATTTTAGATTTAATTTTTTCTTCACTCACTAATCCAAGTGTTTTACTTGTCCACCTAGCATGCTTTACCCAGCATGTATCTTTATTCAACATAACAAACAACCCTATAACTAAAACTGATACATACTTTTTTTTAATACCATTTTCACTCCCAAAGTGTAGTATATGAATTCTCCGCAGAAAGCGTTTTGACAGATTATTTTTCATGAAAATTGTTTGTCAGACAATTGCTCAACTCAATGAGCACCCAGTCCTGCATGTTTCGATTTTTTAAATCCAAGAGATAGGGAGTCGAACTTTCGTATTCCCCGAATTGCTACAGACTATTATCGAAATTTCAGAAATTGTATTTTATCCAAATGAATTTTGAATTACAATTTTATATTCAAGTTATAGTATATAAATCTAAACAGATTAAGTTCATTATTAATTTACCCTTTTCTACAGCTATTAATCATTTAAATGAAATTATTTGTGTGTGTATAATGTTCAAGTGTATACAACTGAGGCTTATTTATTTAAAACATTAAAATATTTTTATGCCTTACATTATTTCGCTGAAAGCAAATAACTTAAGTGATAGCATGAAAACTTCGCATGCAAGTATATTCTTAGGGCAAAGAATTAAACAGTAAACATTTCTCATATAAGTAACATAATTAAGCCAGCAATATAAAATAAAGATAATGCTTAGTATAAGTTGTTAAGCGAAATGAAACGTGTATATGTTCCATGTAACACGTAAGTGTTACATTACGTGCAAAATTATCTTCAATTGCGATAACCTCCATAAAAATCCAGCCATGTATGAAGAGTTAATGATGTACCTTGCCTCTCCTAAATTTGAACGTATCAAAATTACTTTAGCATGAAAGCAAGCGATAACTTTTGAGTTTTCATTTAAAATAATTTCCGTTTGAGAAAATGACTGCTGTAAGGGTCGATATTTACGAAATTTATTACTTACTGCCAACAATGACTGCCTTTTCTAAGTTGGGTCTCAGTAAAAGTTTATTTTCTAAGTGATTCAAATGTTCTAGAGGGGTTTCATTTTTACGCCGAGTCGAAGGAGAACTACGCTGTAATATATATTGATCTTTGCTTGGAATCTTTTCTGAAAATATCCTCTCACTCATTCATACATTGAGTGAAAGAGCTTAATATGTAAAGCATACAAATGGATGGATTACTTGGAATTAATTGAAATTTATATGATTGATAATACTGATTTAACATTTAAAATTTTGTGTTAATTACAACTTTATAAAAGCTGAAATCACAATATATTGTTATTTATGTTTTGAAAAAAGCTAGTTAATTTCAAACAAAAAGATAGCTTCATCAAAATAAACACATCGGGACTTGAACGAAATTTTAAATATAATTTATGGAAATTTACTTCTATGTTAAAATAATTCTTACATAAAACCAAAAATGATTAGTTATATAAAATATTAGTAAAAAAAATCATTAACATGGCACATAATCTTAAAAATAGTTTCCTTAAAAAAAAATAGCTGCTGTCCAATTCATTGCTTGCTCGAGTTTGTATAAGAATGTTAAAGCACTCATTGAATATTGGAAAAAATATTTTTAAATAATGCAGTTATTTCAAATAGGTTTTCTAATATTCTAGGTTTTATAAATTTGAAAACATATCCTTGTCTCACTTATCATTGTATAGTGTACCAAAATGAGCTGATTTAAAACAAGAGGACATATTTTTGTTTGCTGTCATTAGTAAATGCTGACGTTAATCTTTGGAAGGATACGCATTCGAACAATGCGTAGGTTTTAAAAAAAAATCACTTTCAAAATGTTGAACATTTTGCGAAAAAAATGGCGAAATTTTTTAATTTCAGAGCATTATTGGATTCATATGACCAACATACTCGTATAAATAGTGTTCAATTACATCCTTGAAGAAATGTCAAACAAATTAAATTATTCTCAAACTTTTTAAGGCATCCGTCCAAATCCCGGTAATTAAATGATATTATGTACGGAATAATAATTAAAAATAACGGTTTCATTTGAAATATCGTCTGTAAAAAAATATTTCAAATTCTTTTTGAATTGATCTACACAGTGTGAAGATATCCACCCCGAAAGTGGAGTACATGGATCTCCGCAATATTAAGATGTATTGACAATTTTTTTTCACGAGAATTTTTAGTAACAATTGCTTAAGCCAATGGGCAAGATAAATTATTATGAAATAGTCGTAAGCAAACGATAGATAATGAAATCATTCTGCCTTGCAATCCAATTTCACAGACTTTGTAATAGTGGCTAGTTCTGTTTCTTGACTGTTGTGACTTTCTATGCTGACGTATTTATCTAATGTAACAACTCAAAAAGCACTATGCTAAGATAACCAGGAAACAACGCATAGGGAAATTTAATCTTGTAGTATACATCAGATTTACATAGGTTTAAATGGAATACATGGATTATTAAAAAAATATTTATAATATTATAAACTTATTTTAATGTGATATTTTTCTAATATTATTTACATAGGAGTTTTCATAGGTTTTACAGGATTTTCATGGTTATTAAATAATATAATTTAATTTTAAAATAACTACAAATAATAATAATAA
>JAGVSQ010003429.1:3363-21643 GCA_022683975.1 Rhyacophila evoluta | reverse complement strand
AGGAGTATATGGATCTTCGCAATGTGAAGACAACTTGACAGATTATTTTTTACAATAATTGTTTGTCAAACAATTACTTAACCCAATGGGAAACACCAGTTTTAGTCTTCATATATATCAATGTTGTGCCTATGTAATATTTTAACTTTGGCTCAAATTTATTTAATACGCGTTTTTGTGTCTCGTGTAAAATTTATTCTATGTGCGTTACGTCCTTTTTTCTTTCCATAATCGATATAAACACATACACGTACACAGATGCACGCATGGATACATTCACATGTTTGTGTTTAGATATATATTCAAATGGTTGTATATATATATTTATAAAACAGGTAGTTTCCAGAAAACTCGCTGTTATTGTTTCAATGAATGCATTTAAATATGTTCTGCATTTAAATATACCTAAAACAATATTAATTTCAATAAACTTAAAACGTTACTTTTCCAATTGGTACGATTCCGGCGTCTTAAAAAACCTAGAATCCACAGGATTTACTTGGTGGAATAAAATGAAGCTGGCATAACCTGAGAGAATACAAAACGGTTGACGAGTGACAAAAATTTCTGGAGGCGCCATGTTACAGTGAAATGGTCTATGTAGGGAGTGGATTTGGTGGAAGACGACGTTAACTGAAATTATAATACAATAGTTTGAAATTAAATATAAATGATGCACATTTTGGTTGCCCATCCTTTTGGTGTTATGTGTTATAAATTATGCGATTTACCGTGAATGCTGAAAACAGACGAATAACACACAAAAACAGTAATGTGTTACCTTAGAATTCCATAATTTATTCACATTTGATACTTTATTTAATAATAACGTCGGAATTATCATATTCAGGAACTAATTCTAAAGTATCAACAAAAGATGTGTGATAATTTACTGAAGGATTGAATAAATATCTTTCGCCGGAGACGAACGATGTGCACACGTTAGTCCGCGAAGTCTCGGAGTATCAATCTTCGTCTTGGCGAACAGAACAGAACCGTCGGCGGTGGTCGGAGGCAAGGAGGATGCCGGGAGGAAAGGGACGCAGTAATTGATGACGCGTTTGACGTTTTAACTCGTTAATGACCTCGATGCGAGACCTGCGCGGGGAGTGGGGACCACTGGGAATTCGGGACTACCAGACGAACTGGCAACACCCGGGTTAATATCGGATTGTGTTTTTGATAATGTGTGCGATAGGACACGATGCAATTTAAGTGTACATTAATAGTGTCAAACACTTTTTAAAGACACTCACTTTATATTTCATGGGATCTTATCATAACACGTGTTTCGTCCACCTGACGAACTTTTCAAATCAAATAAAAACAGAATAATTTATATTCAAAAGTAACTAATACCAATATAGTGATGGTTGTTTTGATTCTATATTTTAAAAAAATGTAGCCTTCCACAAAAGTAATTTGCGCCTTGGATTTCAAGTGTCAATTTGGTAGAATAATGAAGACCAATTATCTTAAGGAGTAAGTATGTTATACTGAATCGTTTCAACTTTACTCTCGTGGTGCTGAATGGCTGCATACCACCTTGCTACATCTAAAGACATACGCAAGACCCTGGTTAATGCCACATGCATTTGGTATATAATAATAAACATTTCCTTTATTTTACCATCCAAACTATGGAACGTATGGATGGCCCTTAAAATGTTAACCACTGTATATGAATATCTATATTGTAAAGATTTATTTTGACAAGTTTTACTGCAAAATTTGCTGTCAGACAGTTGCTCAACCTATTTGGTATTCAGCAGTAAATAAGGAACCAGCGGTACACATAATATATATTGTCTTTGAGCTGCTAAAATCTCCGATGTGACAATATTGACACATTAGAGAGTGAACAAAACTGCGTCTTATCATAATAAGACGAGATACATTGGAGGTTTCTAATCTCAACTGTATTTCTATTTAGGTGCTGTAAATAACATTGGAACCTTCACCAAACTATGCGATTTCATATGAATAAACAGAAATACACAAGATTGGCACATCGAACGTTTTAAAAGCTCTACGACGATATATAATTGTGAACGTTTGAAAAGCCCAACGACGATATATAATAATTTCGAACATTTCGTGCTCAGTATATCTTTTATTTATTAGCATTTATTGAAATAGTAAAAAAAGTAAATACTATCAGTAGTATTTAAGATACACAAACCATGTTGACCAATACGTTCTGTAGATTATAGAAAAAATCACGAAGGGTTACCCATAAGCCTGTTTATATTTTTTATTCCTCCATTAGTGTCAGAAGTAATCGTTATTTTAAGTTGTCGGAAAGCTTTTTTTGGACAGGTACTCAATCTCTCCATTCCCGAAAAGTGTTAAAATCGTCTATATAAAATCAATCTCTTTTTGGCGCCCTTCCGTTTTAGTTCGCTGAATTTGAATAAAAGACGTCCATCGAGAGAACCTTGCAAGCCAATTTCACCTCACCCCTTTATTCGCACTGAAAAACTACGCGTAATTTTGAAGGAAGACAACATTGAGTGTCTACATACTTTCACTCTCATCTTCACTTTAGATGTATTTGATATGCAATCGAATTTGAGCTTTTTTGTACAGTGTAAACTTTTTTAAAATATCACGTGAAAAAATCTTGAAAAATACGCTTTTGAAAGAAATACTAAAATGTTTATAACGAGACACAAGTACGTTATTATTATTCTAGATTATTTAAAATTGGTAAACTTCCACATGTGAGTACACTGTTAGCGACCCGGGTTTCGCCTTTTGCCATCTTCAGGCTACATTATTTGTGGGCAGTGAGCGAACATATAACATACTAACATATAGAAAATGCCGAAAGGCGAAACCCGGGTCGCTAACAGTGATCTCACATATGGAAGTTTACCAATTTTAAATACTTTAGAATTTGAAATTAATTTCCATCAAGCACCATCAGTCAAAAATATTAGTTATTATCATTGTTGAAGAATTCAAGTATTTTATTGTTTATTACAATATATCGAATTATTAAGTATGCTCATTTTTGACTGTAGTAATTGATTCCTCTGTCGTGTTAAGTGTCATACAGCGGTGCTAAAACTGTCTGGAGCTTGTATCCTGCCTCTGTAGTGTCTGAATTCTGTTTCTTCTTTAAATCCATGGTATTCCTACATCCTGTAAAACCGTCAAGTACCATAGTATCCATGTTTTCAATTGAATTAAGAAATATTGGCATATTCTATGAAGATGCAAAGTTATTAATGATGACAAATAATCCTTGAAACATGTAACTATGTATGCTACACATAGGAAGCGGTTTATAGCAGAAGGAGAGGTAGAACGACCTTGTCTTTTTACGTAATAGGTAGTTTTTTAATTACTTAAATTAATCGATTTGTAATATGTATATTAATTGATAAAGATAATTACTTGTTATTTGCCGATTTGAATTGAATAAAAAATATATTTGAAGAATACATATTTTAAAGTGAACGAAAACACTTATTAATTAATATGATCAACTGATGACAGGTTACAGAAATTTATTTTTGATTTAAAACCATTTTAAATTTGTAAACATCAATATGTTGTCTTATTTGTGTTCTGATTTTGGCCCCGTGGCATTTTCAGACTGTATGAGTATACCAGAAAAATAAGGTCTATACTCAGATATAACGATGATGAAATTCTACATTTAAACAGTGAAACAATACAAGTATTCAAGGTATCAATTCTTGGAAAATCCCACCTAGAGTTAACCAAATTGAATATTAATACCACTACCTGTAATAACGAATGTTATAAGAAACAAGTTGCTGATAAATTGACATCATTAGAAGTAATAATGATCTAAATAGACGTTTACAAATTTTAAATAGTTTTTATTTTGAATTGCATAATGCGAACAACTTGGAATACTTTTAAATTTAAGCTTACCTTTTATAGTAAGTAGTAAGACTCTATGATAATGACCTCACTGACTTACAATATCAAACATAACCGGTACTCATAGCTAATACAATATTTATAAAGATTTAATCTCTGGACATAATTATCCAACTTTAAATGTAACTTATAAATATATATCTGGAATTGAAATTAAGCTTTTAAATGTAAAGTGAAGTTTCTTTCATAATATTTCTGATAATGCTCAGTGAAGCATTCTTCAACGATCTTAGTTGAAGCTCACTTTAAAAGTTCTAGGCAATCGTTGTTTTATACTAATAATTTTAATAGAAATACATCTTGATTATTATATTTATAATGTCACCAATTTATTAGGTAGAATGTATTTATTTATCCTGGCTCGGAAACGTACATCAAATCTCGCAAGTCTCTCTTCCAATTAGTAGGATTCCAGCGTATTGAAATACCGTCGATAACTATCCACAAGATGTATTTATTGGAATTTTGCTCGTATGAACTATTAGGATGTAGAGAAACTAGCGGGTGACAGACAATCCTGGAACTAACACGTGGCAGCTATATGCTTATAAAAAGCAGATACAGCAAAAGAACATAAGTAGCAGATATTTTTCAGGCATACATAAAGTCGTGGTTGTTAATTGGTGAGATTGAAGTTGGAAAGATTTGAAGAACTTTTTTTAACAAAGGAACGGTATTATTCTCTGAAAATAATGTTTCAGTCGTTTTTTCGATATATAATGATAACCGCTTCTAACAAGCCATTGTATATTTATCTGATGTGTTAAATTAGTAGGGATTGAGATGTATTCAACTTATTGTATGTGGTCCAGAGCTTATTTTTATCTACTTGCCGCATATGTAAGTGTTTGAGTTATGCATAGTTAGATAAAACAGATGAAGTATATTAAAAACTTGTAGTCACATATCTCAACAAGTATATGTTAAGCAAGACTCTTTTAATTTAAAAAAAATACGCAATTCGATTTCTTAACCTGTCTGAAATAATAATCCGAATCGGATATAAAATGATGCGTAGATGTCGAACCGGAATAGTGAAATCAAAGGAAATATGCTCGACAAAGCATAATGACATCATCTAAAACCGGTTTAAAATATTCTCCCCTTATCAAATATAAAGTTTTATTGCAGCTTTTTAGATGCTCTCTTACGTATAAATGCAGGGTCAAATTTATTTTTTAAAAAATCATTAAAATCCTTGTATAAATATCAAAAGCATTGGTAAGTTTGATATTTTCAGATGTATAGTACAATGAAGTTGTTTAGGCGTGGCATACAAATGTGGAAGAAGATTGATTAGCAGCAGATATTTTTGAAGTCACTATCTATTTAAGAAACCAAAGCAGAAAAAAATATCAAAAAATTAAAATGAATTTCAACTGTAGTTAATAATCAATATTGTTTGTCTCTCTGTGTCTGGGAGGTTAACGTGCACGCCTTGCATATGGAGAAAAATTGGATTTAATTCCTACATCAGTTGAATTTAGGAAAATCTTTTTTAAAAAAATATTTTCACATATATATACATAAAGACATGTCTCTGTGTATATGTTTTCACAAAGTGTAGATCTATATTCTGAGAGAGCATGTTAAAAAAATTTCATGAATTTTTTTATGAATTTAAAATATGCAATAATTGTCCATGCAAATTTGTTTTACAAATATGCGAAACATACAATGTGTCTATACACTGCTTATCTCTATGAAAATATTGGGTGAGCAATAAATTTGAGAGACTTCACAAGTAGTTATTGTAAATTTAATATGAATATGAAATTATTAATTGATACAACAAAAGAAAAATTTCGATTGGCAATTTTTCTAGCATATAAAGTCATAGTAACTACGCTTATTTGAATTATACATAACGTATATTACTTGGAAATCAAATTTTTTTGTGTGGATTTGGGTTAAAATTATACATTTCAAGAATTTAAAACGTCCATCAATTCCATTAGACGTATGTACTAAAAGATTATCATACAATATTTTATCTGTTTGTTTGATTTTTAAGAAGAAGTAACGGTTTGAATAGGAATATAGTCAATTAAAGTATATTTAAAGTTATTATTTTATGCAGATTGTTTATTTAAAAAAAACTTTGTGTCTGAATACACACCTGTGTATAAGGAGGGCAGAATTTGTGAAGTGAGTATGTGTAAACCTGATTGGTAGCTCAAGTCTTGTATGGAGCAGTCTTAGAAGGGGATGGAAGCCATTATTTTGTTGTTCGCATTCTCTCACGTGGTTTTTTTATTCGTTGAATGTAGTGTTTTTTACGAAACTCTTCTACTGTAGAGGCATTATACATTAAAATATTTAATTTCTTCTGAATTGGAATACGTATTCTAGTGAAAGATATGATTTGCTATTTTAATTATTAAAAATAATATACATGTTATATTTTTTATAAATCCAAAATATATATTTTAATATATATTAATTATACACAGTATAATTATAAAAAACCGAATATATTATTTATATTTTAAAATTGACACAATCTTAAGCAATTGACTACTATTTACAAAATGCTGTCTATCGTTGTCAATATTTCAGGAACACGTAACTCGATTTGTTGATTCAAGTCACTTTGAAAAGTAAAGTTTTATTTACTGTAATCTCTTGTATCGTTAGCACATTTTCGTATTGATACACATGTTTATAAAACGTGTCAAAATTATGTGTTAGTGCAAAAATGTAATGATGATACAAGATATTGCCAAAAATAAAACTTTACTTTACAAAGAGACTTATACCAAAAATCGAGTTACGTGTTCCTTCAATATTGGCGACGCTATGATAAAAATGGAATTATTTCCTATTATACCTAGTAATTTTTTATTATTGAGGAAATTATTATGAAATATGATTGGTATTGTATATTGTATTGGTTGTATTTGTATGTATCGGAAATATTATTGGTATTTTTTAATGAAGTATTGGTTGACAGCTTCTCACTTAAGTAAAATTATCGGACATAAGGCTCTGTGTTTGAAATTGAAAAATTATATAGCTATTAGATTTGAACCACACTTAATATTGCCAAAGCATGCTCATCGACTTAGCTACCAAAGTAATGGTATTGAAGATGTCTTTTAATATTCATTTAACAATTATTGTCACCTTTATATATGGAGAGACGTTGGCATGCGCGCTTTGTAGCCAGAGATTGCGGATCTGATTCCCACACGCTAGATTAAAAGATATTCAAAGATGCAGGACTGGATGTCACATGGGTTGAGCAATTAGATGACAATCATTTATCGTAAAAAAAATCTGCTAAAGTGAGTCTTGGTACGGTGAATATCCATATAATTCATTTCTAGAGTGGTCATCTTCGCTTTGTTGAGATCAATATGAACTACTATCAGACCGGATATATTATATAAATAAATGTGATATGCTTGTGAGAGACTATTAAAAATGTAAATTATAATGTATGTGAAGTCCGCGTAGACTTATTAATTAGCTGTATTCATATAAAATAGTTCTCGAGAAAAAAATACCCGAAAATCACATGTAATATTCAAAAATAAATAAAGAATACCTGAGTAACATGTTCACATGTGCGCACATTCTGCTTAGCGAAACCGGGTCCAAGCGACTAGTCGAACCGCGAAGGGTAAGCAACGCTATTGAGAGCACCTTGTTTCTTCTTTCCCAGGGTGTTCATATTTGCCCCCTTTTGCTTGTGAACAGGAACACAGAGGCAGCTCGTGAAGTATTTTTCTAAAATCTAATAATTAATATATATACTAATATAGTACAATAAATACTCATTATAAGTGTGTGGATTCATAAAAAATTTCATTATCGAAAATTTTGTGATTGTATTTTCTTGTATTACTAAAATCGCATAATAAATATTTTACTATCTATTTTAGGGAGCAAAATTAATGAATATTTTGATTAAAACTATAAGCTTTAGAAATTGATGTTTTTTATTTATTATAGAATATAAATATAACAGTCTGGAATAAAAATATCATGCCAAATAAATAAAAAATAGAATAAGTAAAATCACACAAGTTAATAGAATGATTGTATCGAGCTATAAATATATCTACCCAATGTGCTCTCTATCCACCCGCCCCGTCCGCACACCTGGTCTTAACCAGGCATATCCCAGAGTTCTCATATCGAGAATCGATATACTTTATTCGACGAAAATATCTTGGGAGTAATTTTAAATCACCCAAGACAAGCGTGCTGAAAAACAATCGGTTGTAATTATATCTATAGTGAGTAAGCTTATGAATAAAAGTCCATTTTTGTCATTTTATAATTTGTACAAAAAACATCTAAATAGAAGAAAGTTTCAGAGGAACAAACACTAATTGTCGCAGATGCCGTACCAAAATTAGCATAAACGAGAGTATAATCATTTTTTTATAACATATTTGCTCCCAAAGTGGAGCGTTTTGATCTACACAGTGTAAAGACATCCACTACGAAAGTGAAGTATATGGACCTCCGCAATGTGAAGATGTCTTGATAGATTTTTTTTCGAGACAATTGTTTGTCAGACAATTGCTCAACCCAGTAGGCATCCATTCCTGCATTTTTGGATTTTTGAAATTCGACAGATAGGGAATCAAATCCGCATTCCCCGAATTGCTAGGCGCGCGCGCTACCAAATACGCTACCAGGGAGACACATTATTGCTGAAAAAATGACTTAAAATTTAGCTTTGTTTTTGCTCTGCTGAAAATCATATTATTGTCCTCATACTTATTAGCCCGCCTATACTAGATACGTCTGTACGTATTATATTATATTTGAATTGAAACGTCTCTAAATTGATCTAAGCTTATAGGATATATTATGTTTTCACTAATTACACGTTTAAAAAATACTACGTGATGGTTACTATATAGGAAACAAAGTGATTGAAAGATTCAGTATACTCTTTAAGTTTTAATATATATATTTAATAATTATAAAATAAATTGATAATTATTATTGTTTTAATTCCCTGTCCCTGTTTTGAAATGATTTGGCCCTCACGGTTACCCTTCATATGATTTCGTTCACATGATTGTCTGTCTTGATTTCCTCGATCATTTCATGCATAACATTACCCCGGGGGTCTGCTACTTGCTTCCCCCTCCCGCTGTTCGCGAAGCTCCGTACCCCTCCGTCAGATTCTCTGACAAACAATCGTCTTTCTTTCAGGAATATACCAAAGCTGTGTGGGCTATGACAACTGACTTACTCGAGGATAGTTCTCATATATTATCAATAGCGTGTGTTTTATTATAGCTAATGAAATTTAATTATAACATTTTTTATCATGTCTGCTTCGAAAATTAAGTATACATATCGACTGTGGGACTGATAAAGGACGTAACCTTAAATTTTTGAAAATAGTTTTTATTCAATAATCAGAATGCATATAACTTGATACACGTTCAATGAAAATATATAAACTGTAAATAACTAATAAGTGTCTAAATTTAGGTTTTAAGTTGGAAAAAAGGATAGTCTGTGAAAATAGAAATCAGGAAAAAAGGCTTTCACCTCATAAATTTTATTGGTTTTTCTGAAGTAAGTTATTAAATTAATATCATATTGAGGATATAAAATACTTGTTGTAGTTTCCAGGTAGTTCAGAGTTGTTTATATGTTGACGTTGACTCAAAATCATCAAATAAACGCTTTTTAAGCCTCTTGTAAAAATTTTGGCTTATGTCCTTTTTTCCTTTTCACAGAAGTAAATATAAACACAATGTGAAGATATGACAGATTTTGAAATAAACTGCGATTTCACAATATGATACATCGCTACAATATTAATAACTCATTGAAGAGTTTCTAAGGAATTAAAAATAATATTGCTCTTTCGATGGATGGACGATAAATATTTGTATTAATTGTCGTTAGCTTTGGAAGATGCAACAGCTTCTAATTATTTATAACGAATACATTAAAAATTTGGATAATACCATACATGAAGCTTTAGCAGCAGAAAAACTGTAAAAAAGAGTTGCAAGAGAAAAAATAAAATCACTGTAATCAAACAAAATTTGCAAGGTTTATATTAAGAATAATTTTAATGATGATTTGGTATAAAATATGTATTTATATTGTGATTTGTTTACAAATTATCTTCGGCCAAGTTTAGTTTGCTTCATGCTTACTAAATAAATAGATGCAACTTAATTTCATGAATTCATAATCAAAAGTTAGAAAAGAGCTTTTTTATTATTTTGGTACGAAGACGCTTAATCGGAACTTCCCTACAAAGCAACATAGACTGCCATCGTGTACATTTACCTCTAGGCGATCTACTTTGTTAGTCAAACTCTATTGATCGCGTCAAATCAATTCAAGATTCTTCCTCTTGGCTGCTCACAATCTCGCGTTTGCGTAATTATGAATGTCGTAATTATGAGCGTCAGATGAAATGTTTATTATTATTTTATATATCGTTAACAATTTTCTGTCATGTTAGAATATAATAATACAAGAAAAGCAACCGGGAAATGCCGAACAGTTGTTTTTCATGACTCAGTGATAGGTTATATCCGCATTGCAAGATGTCATAAATCATTCACGACGTAGCGTATTAATTAATTTAATTTTAAAATAATTTACATCATCGTTTACCTAACAAATCTTTGACTATCAATCGGATGAAACACGATATTATAGAAAACATTTTAAGCTGACTTAAAAATAATAGATATTGTTGACTGTGATAATCTTAATAATAACTGTATTTAGGTTTAACTTCCTTATCTAGGTACGTAGTTTTAGTCTACAGCATGCAGATCTAGATGACCAACTAGTCCAGTGGTTGACTAAGAAGCGTTTTTCATGATATTTAATCTATCAATGCTAACTTTTCATATTTTGTAGACTTATATACTTCGTTTACGGAGTCGACATCTTTATATTGTGAGGATCTGTATACTCCACTAGATGTATCATATTCAATATTCAGTGAGTCTTCGGCGACCGCAGAAAACTTTTCGTTTCCGCTTATTTGCTTCAAGCTTTATCTGCTCCAATAACATTGAAATTTTAACATCCTTAAAAATCGTTTTACAAAAGCTTCAGTTTGTCAGTAATAATTGGCTGCATGGTCGGTTCTCTTTTCCTCTCATTTCGAACGAAGTCATACGACCGTATCCCTAGAATCACTGCAAGTATCTGTTTTCAAAGCTTAAAATACGATTGTTTTGGGCCTTTGTTGGGTGCAACGCCAGGCACCGTATAGTAGCACTTAAAAATTCATGCATTAAACAGGAGGCATCTATGACATATATAAAACTTTAAGCTTCAGTCGACTTCAACAGTAAATTAAGCACAGTCATTATGTATTAGTAACAATAGTAGAAACTCGATTTATGTATTTATTTGAATGGTAGGTTAAAATCACACTAAGTATCTCATTTTAAAAGTATTGAAATTTACAAGATACTTTGGTTTTACCACGTTCGTTCTGAAAATGGAGCATACAGATTCACAATGTGTAAGTGGAATGTTTGAATCACCGCAGTGTGAAGATATCCGGGGAATCGATCCTGCATTCCCCAGATGCGAGGTGAGCACGCTAACCTCTACGTTACCAGGGAGATTCTATTATGATACCTATTAATTCTTAAGTATTCCAGGACTTTTTCAAGTTGGTTAAAAGTAAACATTGCAACCAAAACTTGGAGTGTTTATTGAAAAGAGGTCGGGGTATGTGCAGGTATGTACATTGTAATGCAAATAACCACAAAACATCTTCAATAAGTACAGGTAGCTGTGTTTGTTATTTTGTAATGCGCGTCTTCTGTATTATGATTGTAGAGTTCATTGTATGAAACTATTATTGATATTATATAGAGCGAGAGTTAACCCATAGACTTCTATTCCCCAAAAGTTCACAATCGATTGTTCCCGGCGCTGACAATGACTACATTTGTATGGAGTCGTATGATTCCGAACGTCACGGCTTTTATGGGTTTTTCAATACAATTTACCCGACTCGATTAAATCGTATTTAGTTACATAATGATACGAAAGAGGCAAGTGCCATTGTGGGGTTTATTGACGACAAAGCGGGGTCTCAATCATTTTGATTCTCGCTGTCGATTCTTTTATATCTTGTTTATGGAGTCAGTCTTTAGGTACGTGCGATCATTTTTTTGTGATTTTTTAATCCGCGTGTATATATTTTTGACATATAAAAGCTGGGTGTTATTGATCAGAGCTTTTTTTAATAGAACGAGATAAAATCTGGACAAATTTAATCACCAAACAGCATCATATTTGAAACTTTTTCTATTTATTTATTTATAACATGTTGTGACATTACAAATTACAAGATTAATACGTAACGACACGATATACATATAGTTATGACGAAAACATCAAAAACATATTAAAATATAACAAAGAATAACGAAACAATCACAAATATATATATTTACATGAAAGAAAAAAAGAGTGTCTACCAAGTAAGTTAGACAGACCATATTTTGATAATGTATATAATAGCATCCATCTAAGCTCGCTCTCACCTAGGTGGAACATATCAATATCCGAGGCAATCTCGTTAAACATCACCATTGACATTGGCATACATTACATTATTCTTCAGTCCTGCAACGTTAAGAATTTTTATATAAAGTTTTCAAAAGCTTTATTTTACCATGGGTAAAAGCATTTAAAATATAATGTTTATTCATAATTACACGCCAACATAGTATGGATATATGAAAAAATATAAATGTTTTTTAATACCAAAACTATGACTGGATGTTTTACAGTAGCAAACCATGATATCTGGCAAAAATAATACATATTGATTTCTAAAAACAGCTGATTTGTCGCATAGTAAAAGGCGAGTTTGTTTGACGCTGTGAGAAAGTTGGAGCTTAAGAAACGGATTTAGCAGCACCTCGTTATGTAAAAATTCACGCAATGATGTTTAAAATAGCTAGAAAATACGGATAATTTCTAGTTTATTTACAAATTATGGATGAACGGCGTCCCGGAAGATCTCGGATGTTATTTACATCATGCATTTGATGGAATTAAAGGTTGCTGACAAGACATGGGACGATGTAAAGTAATTGACAGGTGACTGAAAATTGAAGGCATAATTCTCAATAATAGTTTATATTCGCTTAATACGTGGTGGCCATGCGCTCCACGTACAAAACGTTTATATAAATAAGAAAACAATATTTACCTTATAGTGTTTTATGACACAGCAATTCACAAGCAATGTTATGCAAAATGTATTTAATTTTATAATAAATTCGAATTGTTAGTTTGACGAAGCAGAAAGCGATGTCAATTAATAATTACAGCTAGCAATCAGTGGATCATGTTTGATTTAATTACGAAAACTAACTTCGCCTTTTGTTCCTGCATGTAGGCATACGAAATCAAATAATAATGCTTTGCTTTCAATGCGTTCGCTGATATTTACAAAACGCACAGTTTTTTTTATTATTTTTTTATTTCTGATCTGACAGACAGGCGGGAATAAAATCACGATGCATATATTATTTAAAAAATACAACATATTCGTTATCATCGTTTTGAATACAGCTGCATGGAAAGTTTCGTAACAATAAATTAACTAATGATGCATGTTATTTCATTTATTTAATTAAACTAACAGCTGACAAGTAATCGATTATTTTAAAATATTAAAAATATTTTTAAAATACATATAGTTGACGTAAGAAAAATAACAAAAAATGATATTTGACAGGTATCTGAAGACGATTTCTAAGCCATCCGTTATCAGTAAAAATATTATTTTAATAATTGTTTTAGCTTTAATTACAAGCTGTTGAAGATATTTACCTGTATGTCTTGCACTATAAAAAGTGTATGTCTGTCATAAAATGTTCTCCCAAGCAATAAGCAGTAACAAAGTAAAATTTTAACACGTCTGTTTGGTTGGTATTTTTAGATTAACCGTGTTACTTTTAACTTAAATGTTAAACAATATGTCACTAAGATACTAAACATGTTGAATTAAGCCAAAGGTTGAAACACATTCGTAACGACAAAGTGAATGAAATTAATTTCAATTAAGAGTTTTCATCTGTCAAATTTTTGTGTGTTTTTGTAACAATTTTAGCCAATGAAATGTGTATTCATATATATGAATCGTTGAGTTGCAAAAAGCATTCTTAATGCTTGCTAGTCAAGCTTAAGGAATCATTTTTCCAACTCGACGGCTTAATCGGTAATTCCATAACATCGTTAGATCGAAGGTTTTAGTATATGATTTAGTTGCGAGTAAAAAGAATATGGTCTATTAATACATAAGAGATACTCTTTGCATCTGAATAAAAATAATAGAAGCCAGATTTGTACGTTAAAACACCAAAAATTTGAAGGAAAAAAAAATATATATCACTAATAGTAACATAACCTAACCTAACATATATGAATTTTTGAGATTTCTTGAAAGTTGTTTTTTCAGAGTATTTCACATTTAAATATTTTTATCATGAGACAATTGTCATGTTGCCATTTGTTTTAAGAAAAAACAAAAAATAATTACCCCAAAACATCTAAAGATAACTTTTTTGGTATTTAATAATTCTATTAAAATTTGTCAAATATTAATCTCTGATACGACTTTCGTGCTAACTGTACTAATTAAATTAATTTTCATCACGCATCCGATTTTAGACCTTATTGGAAGCCGTAGCGTAGTCGCATTGGTATGTTGCCAAGTGAAACCGTTTGATTGGCATTAGAATGGCGCAACCTCAGGCCAAAGTATTCGTTTAATGATTTAATGATAGGACGCCCGCCTGTGATTGATTTAATTAGAGCAACTCGGAATAAAAAAATAAATCGTAAAGAGCCGAGTCATGATGCGGTTAAGAAACAATCTTACATCTTCGCGAATGAGTTAAATGGTAAATTCTTAGTATTATTTTACAATGTAATTTAATAAAAGTGCTTACTCTAGTCTGTTAGTAAAAAAATGACGCACTATTTTTGCATAACTATCATTGTTTATGCACCAAAATACTACGAGTAATCAGCAAATTATTTTATACTTTATCAGATATTATAAATATATTCTTAACCTTTTAGCTGTCGAATATTATAAGATTGATATACAGAAAATGCTGGAATCTTACAAAAAAAATTAATAGAAAAACCGTTAATTGTTAAGATCAGCGTTTTCCAAATGTTACCTTCATTGATGGGTTGTTTTTATTATTTTCATTCGTACTTAATTCTAAGTTTGACTCCATATGCTAGTATGTAAGGAAAATAAAACAAATATGATAGAACAAAGACAAAGTAGAAATTTAAGATCGAAAAAGTGATTTTTAATATTTATTCTTATTGATATTTTTTTCTTTTTTTATACCATGTTCGCTCCCAAAGTAGAGCGTATGGATCTACATATTATGAAGATATCCGTTTTGAAAGAGGAGTATATGGATTTCCGCAATGTGAAGATGACGTGACAGATTATTTGTCAGACAATTGCTCACCCCAATGGGCATCTATTCGTGCATTTTTGGATTTCTGAAAATTTAGAATCGAGCCCACACTCCCCGGATTGCTAGGCGCACACACTGGACTGGATGCCCATTGGATTGAGTAATTGACTGAAAAACAATTCTCGTAAAAATAATCTGTTAAGACGTCTTCACACCGCGAAGATCTCTATATGTACTCCACTCTTGGACTGGATATTTTCAACCAGTATAGATCCATATGCTTCAGGTTAGGAGCCAACATGATATAAAAAATATTTTTTATCTTAAAAGCACTGATTATAATATTCGTATATTATAAACCTATTTCTGGAAGAGTATTATTTGTTATGCCCTGCGAAGAGCCGCAGCATGGATTTGACATAACCACCCGCAGTCTCTGATGATGGAGTGTCACCGAGTAGGAAATTCGCAGCTGTTAAAGGACGCACTACCTAAGTATCTTGGTCACCCATTCATTTTTATTCATAAACCACGTATAAAAAATAATTTTAGACTTTTTAATAGGAACTATTTAATTTTACTGCGCATCATATTTGATGTATGTTAAACTGAAAACGTGTCGATTTAATTTGAACTGGAAATAATGCCTACAAAAAACAAAGCACCGCATTATTTGAATATACCCAATTAAGTTTGCCGTATTATATATTCAGCTAAAATTTTCAACTAGTCGACAAAGTCTTCGTCATCTTTTGAAATTTAGTCTCACTTTCAAATATTTTATGTGAATTTTATTTTATGGATCATGTTTTAGATCTCCTTTGGCTTCTTCATTCATCTACTCAATCATCAATTAGATTACTTAACCATTGGAAGAAAATGATTTTATAATAACCATAATGTTGGTGCCCAGATTTAATACCTGTATTTCTTCCTAATCGCTGACGAGGCTGATTGCGTTGTGAAGCATGCGTTATGAAGAATTAGCATAATTGAGTATGTGGTAACTTATATTTTGGTAAATTTATATTGATTATTAGGATATAAAGTGTTTCAGTCGAATACATACAATTTCATAGCTCCGAAATACGCCTGCTTAAGATAAGGTATACAAATGGTGTGGGTGGACAAAAAGTATATTGAGTATATTATACTTACTATTGATTTGCTTTTTTTAGTTGAATGTAAAATTCATAGTTAACATAACACGAAGAAAGATGTGAGTCATTCGGCGAAACGGGTTCTATTCGGTTGCACCACAGTCACGATTTATGCTTGCGAGTGTTTCTGCGATTGCTTCATCCCTTCACTGTTTTGAAGCACCCCCTCGCTGAGAGGGAGGAACCGAAAGAGAAAGTCAGTCAGCGGGTAGGTATGTGAATTTAGATAATTATTTTAAAGTTTTGTTTATTTATTATTCGATGGCTTTAAAAATATATTCGCAGTAGTGAATAATAAAAATATACTATTTAAATGATTAAAAATTACACAATAGTATTTAAAAACTCTAGTAGCAATAGAAATGTTGATTACGATGCTATTTCATAATCTTTTGCCACCACTGATAAATTTTCCATGTCTTGTTTACATGATGCTATTTTATTTGAAATCGAAAAATAATAATTTATTAACTTTATGTGAAAAAAAAACTTTGAACTAGCGACATAATATATAAATCTCACAGCACGGTTTTTTTAATCATAATTAATTATTTATCATTGTATCGAGAGTAGCAGCTTTTACCGGTACTGAAGGTTTATAATAAATGATAACTAACGGTCTGGTATTTAATGTTCAAAAATGGTGTTTTAACAAAGTTACATCTTCAAAATTATGTTTTACGTTATACCAAACTACCGGAATAGTATAATGTATTTTTTTTTATATAAAAATGATAATTATTGCTGGCAGTCGATGACAAAGATGTGGCACAGAAGTTGAGGATGATTTTTTTAAATTCAAAATCAGATAATGACAAGCTTTATTTTTAGAACATCTTCAATGTATCTTGTTAGCTATTATTTTTATTTATAATACTATTACATTAAGTACAATACATATATTTGTAAAATATTTTGAATACATTTATGATTGTTTTATAATAATTGACTGCTAGCTATGTTGTGAATTTGTTAAATACATGCTTAATAGTCACTTTTTGTAACTGGATATTTGAAAGAAACAAAAATACAATAATGAATTAAAGTTCGCTTAAAAGTATTTGTATACCGACGAAGTTAGGGTAATTCGGGGTAATGTGGCCCGCCGACCGTCTATGTAAGATTTGTGAATTAATGGGCTGAACCTTTTGAGGTTACGCGGGGGGTGATGGGGGGTAATTAACGTGGTTTTCTCTCAATGCTGTTGATTGTTTTGGACGAAACTAACGTGACCTCGTTAAGCCCTCCCCATATACAAACTGTCGTAGATCCTTTTAGCTTGTCTACGACAGCCGTGTTGTTTCTACGCATGATAGTTTATGGCTTGAGGTACCTATAAATTTTCATGTACTCACACAGGTACTGATGTATGGAGTCTAAAAACGTTCATCGCCGACGGATCGATTTCCAACACTCATTATCCTGACAATTCATCGCAAAATAAAAATTGATAACCATTATATTTATTACATTGATAGCCGATTGCTTAGTGCGTGTGCATCGAGAAGGGCTCGAATATTGCAAGCGTTATATTTTTTTTGGAATCATATATATAACTGGACGCCCAGCGAGTTGAGAGAATGGTTGCTTACCAATTCTCGTCGAAAATGATTTTTAAGTATCTTTTCACTTAGTAAGCACACAGACTTCATAATCTGAGCAATGGAGACTTATGTCGAGAGGACATAATTTGAAAAATGTCAGCTGTGTTAGGTTAGGTCAGTTAAATACTAATTTTATCGAAAGGCTAATTTTTTGTATTTTCTTTACAGT
>JAGVSQ010003428.1:0-21644 GCA_022683975.1 Rhyacophila evoluta | reverse complement strand
AACCCGCATTCCCCAGATCGTTAGGCGCGCATGCTACCAACTACGCTACCGGGGAGTACTACGCTACTAATTAAGTTGCGAATATTTGATCATATCGATGACTCCTTATTTGATAAAAGCGACTCTTCTTGTTGATAATACTAAATACCTTACGAAACTCGTTAATAAAAATAGATTAACTATCTAAAGTAGCATAGATTTCCAATATTTTTTTATAAATATTCCCAACTGATAATAAATTTCTGAACGTATAAAGAACGTTAAAAATCCCCGTGTGTTATCGAAACTTTGTAACCATTCAATTATCTCTGCTCTATGTAGTATTACATTCAACACATGATTTCTAAATCTTTCAACATTGATATTTTTCTGTTTCAATGATTTCTAGACAGTACCATCGATGAAAAAAATGTTTTTTTGATCAATAAATTATCAGATTGTAAATGTGAGGTGTTTCGAAATTTATTAAATCTTCATCCATTGATTAATATATCGTCGTTATAGGATTGGTTTGTCAAATATCCACAAAGTCCGATTTTAAAAACAAAACGTGTTTTCAATTAATAGATAGTTTATACCGTGGGTGGCAACCTTTTGCTATAAAAGGGCCAAATATTTTACGTTGGTTCTAGTGCTGGCCGCACTTGGCCCATATATCATTACAGTACGGGCCGTACCAACACGCCTTGTAGGCCGCTGTTCGCCGACCACTAGTGTGTGATATCATCCATCACCTTGTGGGCCGCACCAAGATGCCACGAGGGGCCGCATGCTGCACCCACGGGTTGCAAATCACAGTACACTGTCATTTTATTCTTCCATAATACAGCAACCATATAGTTTTAAAAAAATAGTTCAGATACCTTCATGTACCTGTGGGTGTTTAAATAAAATTTGTTTTACATCTTCTGAACATATGATGGTTGGTCTATTCGACAAACCAATCCTGAAGTAGCAATATGGCAAGTTTGTATAATAATTATAGTATAATTAAACTATAATTACCCGTTTAGTCTCCCAGGTGGCAGAGTGTAATACATAATACATGTTAATATCTGATATTGATATCAAGAATATTAATTAGGTCTACCAAAGTAACTTTGCAATTCATTGACGACATACAGTTCTCACGCATGAAATTACACAAATCTGCTACAACTTTTACATCCTTTACGCCTGCTTTACGTGCCATATGAATCATGGACATATCACTACACCAAGTGTACATTAGGACCAAGATCTGTTGAATCCGAAGACGACTACATGAGAAAAATGAACCGTGACGCACTGACTTCTTCTACATACATGCTTTATAACTCCGTCTATTACTGTCTATTCTTTGGTTATATTTTTGCAACATACTAGGTTCCTGAAAATTAGCTCATGGCATAGTATTTTTTAATCAAGCGCCGTCGAGCGCACCATCGCAAAGTAGATTCTAAATCACAGTTATCACGTAGCAATGTCAATATAATAGACTCCAGGTATCTTCGTTACGTACTTCTTCTGGACTTAATACTTCAGAAGGTGGAACTATTGTCGTAGCTCGACTCCTTGGCATTCTGTTGTACGCCACCCGATGTGAAAATACAAGTGATCTGAGTGACAAGCGTACGCTGATTTTTGACAGTTAATAATCTAAGTTGCCAGTATCTGACACCTAAATACAGTTTGGCGCTTAGCAGTTTGTGTCCGTCGACGTGGCTTTATATTATACATTACAAAAAAAATATATAATATGAATTACGATAGAGGAAAAATTACGACATAAGTATTTATAAAATCAAAAATAAAATATTATTAATTTGCGGTTTAACGTTTTTTTAGGAATTTCATTTTGCTTAGCATGAATATAATAATTTTCTTAAAAGTCGTTCTTAAATTGGCTTTATCACTATCGTTTGATATAATTAATATGTGCCATTGGCTATTAATAGTCGTAATGACAATTATAGTAAATATATACAAATTGTAATGAACGTTACTTGACGGATACGAACTGTTTGACGGCAACCTACAGGCGCGTTAAAATATAGTGTTGCCAACTTAAAGTATCTGTCAAAACGCTTGTCCCTTAGAATCGAAATAACCAAAATACAAAACAATAAAGGTTATCATCTGAGGGTTTAATGTCGGATATTATTTCGAAAACTAATTTAACCCAGCAGCATTATATTATTGACATACAAAGAATTATCGGTACTCAACACTTAATAACCGTCATCGTCGTAATAGGTATAAATCAAAGAAAAATATTAATTGTTTTTAATAATTTCTACTGTATTATTGCATTCTTAACTTTCGAATTTGTATATAGTTTAGAAAATAGATATCTGTACTCATTTTAAGATTTGGCTAATATTGATAACTTTCTAATAGCCCATTTATTATTTCACTGACAGAAAAATATAGTGGTTTCGTTATGTATGACACGTTTTACATTATTAATACATATACAGTCTTCCAGCAATAATCCCAGTATGCTTTAATTCATTTAAGTGAGAGATGACATTTCTTAAACTCCTGTATTTACAAATTAATATATTTTTAAATAAGATAGTTTTAAAAATTTTTTTTAATAATTTAGTTTAATAAAACTAAATTATTTTCGTGGTACAATCACAACACCTAAACTTGTAATATTATCAATGTTTTAAAAAAATGAATTCAATCCCTAATACAAATTTGAATATTTTTTTTCAACCATTACCATAATATCGTATCATTTATTACAATTATCACTTTTTATCATCATCATAAGAATGAAAACCTGGAATGAGTGATACTATCCAAAAACAGCCTTTTTCTGTATACATTATAGTATACATTCAACTCTTTCTTTACACTGTTTTGAAATGTCATGGTCCAAAGAAAAGAAGGAAAACACATTTTTATACAAATTATTTGTTCCAACACGATTCCCATAAACAGTAATGCTACATATTTTCAATTCCGCGCATTATTCCATCTCTGTGTTCAGTAAGCAGCATCGAATTGCATACATTTAGTGGCTTAACAATTATTCTACCTCTGTTGCTGCTATCATTCGCACCGATGCTTACAAGAGCGGTTCAAAAAACTAAACAAAAATCAGTTGATAGCTAAAGGCGAGCGCATGAACTTGATACCACCATCAATGCTGAAGACTTTTCGAGGGTAAAGCAATTAAAAAAAAATCACTCTTCCAAATGTTGTCCTCCTATTGTAGAGCAAATAGAGAGATGTCCATAACATTTAACAAATTGCTTTCCACGGAGATTGATTCTCAGACAATTGCCCAACAAGTTTTTAAAAATCCTCATGCAGTTGCAAGACTTGAACTAACAATATTTGGTCCAATATATGACATATATAACTACATAGTGCATACATAGGTATAATACTTATTCACTTAAACATACATGAAAAAGCAAGTGAATTTGGATGCAGAATAGATATTTGAACCAACAATTCACAAACACAATGTATTATCTATCGGGCTGCAGCAAGTGACAAATAGGGAGTGGAATAATAATTTAAAAAAAAAACAGTTGTATAATAATATCAATTATAATTTCAATTTCCATACAAATTTTGAACATATACGATCTCAAATACTGTACATAATTTTTAAAATAAAAAAATGAATATTTTTTCTGATATGGCAGTTCCCCGATATGAAATTTATGAATAATAACCGTCTATTTTTATCAAGAAAGCAGCCATCATTTTCATGAAAATATATTTACAATATGCTTTGTTTTATGAGCGATTCATATATATTTTTTTTGTAATTTGATTTATTATATAAAATAATAACTCTAGACAACTAATGAAATTTAATGACATGAATATCTGGCATCTACATATGATTCTATATTGTGTGCAACATTTTATAATATTTGAACTTTATCACTTTGTTAGGAAAATCAGTGTAAATGTATTAAATAAATTACTTCAACCGAACAAAATGAATATCAATATTAATAAACTGCATGAAGCAGGCATTATATGAAAGTATTTATGAAATATAATCACAGTGGAGACAAAAATTATAAACAACGATCTCTTCAATGAAATCTATTTTTAGCGCATTGTCATAAACTTATGCATTTTTGTTTGTATGTATTAAATCAATCTATAATCGAAAATTGAAAAACAATTACTTTCACATAATGTTGGTAAATTGTGAGTTGTAAGTTAATGTTCATTTTCACCATTCCAAGTAAAAAAAATTATTTTCAGTTTGCCCATCTTAAGGAATTTTGTTTAAATTGAGTCTACAATTTAATATACAAGGTAAGATTATTACTAGATGGGCAGTATTTCAATCCAATATTTGAGAAACAAATAATAACCAATATTTCATCATGTATACATTGAAACAAATTATGTGAGGAGATTTTCTACGAGATTTGCTAGCTATCCGCTCATTCTAGTAGGTTCCTGTATTTTTTTATTTAAATAACATGTGTATTTTGATCTAGATGAGAAATTCACAAGGAAGAACAAAAAATTGTAAATTGACTGCTACTCCACGGATTATATTTCTATACATAATTTCATGTAATAATCCCCATACAAGAGTAATTTTGAAAACAGAATGGTTAATATCATTATCATTAGAAATTTTATAGAGCCCATAGAAATTAAATTACAAAATGATTATTTGAAATGGTATACTATGGTCCATTTAATTCCAGCTATGATTCATTAAGACTACAGTTAACTTTTATAGTATGTGAAAACAAGAGTTCCAGTTCCATTAGTATTTTCACCAAATTGCCTTCTAAAACAAACTATATTTATTACTTGGACATATTGTTTCATAAGTCACAATTTTTTTAAAATCTTTATTGATACAGAAATACTTGAAGTATAACTACAAATTATCCTTAACATTGAAAATTGAGGAGTCAAAAATGTATCATGAAAATCGTGATTTTAAATTTAATATGTTAGATGAATTTTAGTGCTAAATATGAATTTATATTCCAATAAATTGAAAAATCTCTAGCACTAATTACCTTGTGTGAGAATGATCATAAAAAGGTTACACTATACAATTGGTGAAAATTAATTGGTAAAAATCAATTGATGGTGTACTGAATAATAGCTGGAATTAACAAAATTCGCCTCAATGTTCAAAAAGTAATTTTACTTCAACTGTAATACTTCACTTTGCAGTACACTAAAAGATATATGAATACGTATGCATAATATATAAAAATATTTTTCATTAATCGAACTATGGCCAGTTAGTTGAAATAACTGCAGTATTTCAATAGATTCTTATTTTAAAATACAGAGCATGTACATATTCCATAAATCCTTTACTATGAATTTGACCAAAAATTTGACTCTGAAAGATGTTATTAAATACAAATAAAACATTATATAAAATCATAAAAACTGAGGGTACATTAACGGCAAGATAGGTAAATAATATATCTAATTATGTCAAGATTGTCGGTTTTGATATGACTTTTATGTAAAACAAAAATAGTGAGTTTTATCTTTAAATATTTTCAAAATATTTATTGTAGATGAAGAATTATTTTAAGTTGTCTAAAAAAGTCACATTAAAAAAAAATATTCCGAATAATCTAAAAAAATCTGTCAGTGGGCATGTGGTATATGATGATACAATGCTAATCGGTTTAAATGTTATATGTTTTCATTCAACACTATCATTTATCCAATGTATACAAATGATACAGGTCAAGAGTACTTTACACTTTACATTAAAACACCTTAATATTAATCGTACACATTAGTTAAATTGTTTTCAATGCTAACATACAACACTCAAACAAAATCCACATCAATATACCACAAATTTTAATTTTTAATTGTTAGGATTCCAAAGAAAAATAATACAAAAGTTAGCTTACTAAATTGACTGTGACGTGAAATCTTATGACAAAATCTTCACAGAAGACAAAAATATGCAAATTTATATTTTCATTTCATTAAAATGACAAAATATGACAATGAGCCTGTAATTTTATTTTAATGCGAAATTAAAGTCTTCATCGGATTTCATCTATGCATTATTAAAATGACGAGTTTTTTTATTATTTCCAAATAAAAATAATTTCATTTTTAACCTAAACTAATCATTACGTAATATAAAATATTGAAATAATAAGCTACCACTGCAAACATTAATGAAATTAAAAAACACAATCAAGATATTTTAAGGAGACCTAAAAATATTTGACTAAAAGAGAGATCAAAAACATTGCCACTTCACTTAATAAAAAATAGCATACTTAAAAGAGCTTTTGTACTGGAGATACAAATAAAGTCGTATGCCAATCTGCTGCCAACGGGTAGCTCCTTTGCCAGGAATACTTTTAATACCGACGCTTTGTGTTCCTACAATACTGCACAATCTAAAACAAAATCTTAAATAATATTCTTCTATATAAAATCATACTATTCTAAAATATAAAATTTATATAAATCATCGCACATAAATAAAATTAAAAAATCTATGACAAATAATATTGAAACTATCGAAAAGAATTATATTAAAAAATATTGGCAACGAAAAAATCTAATACAAAAGTATTAAATCCACGTTTGAGCCGAATTGCAAATATAGCACTTGTGTCGCCCGAGAAAAATAATTGTAAATTCAAGTAATTCTGTATCTATTTGGATGTAAAATTATTTACAAGGTGCAGGTATAGTACACAATGGCGCATTCAAAAATTAATATTTTTTATCTAGCCAGCAAAAGCATTGTTCCATTTGGAACCTGCCTGAAATTCAAACTTTCATTTTATGAATATATAGTAAATATACCACTCTGATATATGAAGCTATTGCTTATTAGTGTATAATTATAATGATTACAAAGCTCAAGTGTTCGAAACACATCATTCCGATTAACTAATAGTTCAATCAGTACGGTACGATACACTAATGGCAAAATCACTTAGATTGCAATCTTAAAATATGTGACAAAAATGTCTCTCTTCAATATATAATATATATTATACTATTTTGCTTGCTATATTTCAATAGCTTCATATTTCCATGAGGTATACCCACTTGCAACACACCACTGTTCTCTGAAACTGTACAATTGTGATTTCATACAAAGAAATAAATATAATGGCATAAAGCGGAAAACAGAAACGTGCCGCTCCTCCCTTCTTGTAAGTACCAATTCTGCGAGTAAAAAAAGGTGGTGAGTTGTTAACTAAAATATTTTTTTTTGTATTAGACTAATTGTGATGAAAAAATTACCACTGATATCTTTCTGAATGAATGTATTTTATCGAACGGACAAAGAGATCAATGTTTAAAAAAAATATTTCAACTGAAATACAATGACACAATAGATTATAAAAGTTATGTATGTACATTATATAATTACTCTGACGTATTTTGTTATATTTTTCTTTTTGTACAGTTTCAATTTAAAATCAAAATTTACTAACATAAATAAATTTCAATGGAGTTTGATTATATAAAAAATAAATACAATTTTATGAGTAATTTATAAATAATAAAAAAAAATCGTCAGCTTATTCAAGAATAACACTAGAGTTTGTATTAAAAATTACTTATAAAATGTACAATCAGTAAGACAAAATATGTTAACAAGTAAAATAGAAACCTTTCTTAGTATTTAATGTTTATCTAATTAAATCACAATATTTGTCGAGTAGCCCAGGTTCAATATAAACCACAGAAAAAATCTCAATTGAATTCAATCAGGTAGTTAATTCATTGTACATGTGTGGCGACTAATTGGATGGGATACATCAGGAGATATAACTTTTGCTTTAACCTCACTGGCTGAAATAATCAATTCCATCCAAGATCAAGGATCCATAATTTTATTTGTTTATTTTTTTCTAACATAATTTTAATGTTTTCTTAGCAGTTGACACTAAAAACCTATTTAATCTGTTAATTCATAATTTGATTAAACTAATCAGCAGTAACCACTCACTGAGAATCATGGAATAACATTTATTTTATTGAATTCCCAAGGTAACTTACATTGAATATTGAAAACAGGTACTATCTAATAATTCTACAAACCCATTTGTACAGTATACAGTTGGCATGGAAAATACTGAATTTAACATAAAACTTTTATTGATTTGAATTAATAGCTATTGCCAGTGTGATGTACACTATGGGGAGCCCAATATTATTTCGATTCAATGCCTTCATTATGCAAATTTTAGTATCAACATTCAAGAAATTATATTTGTTAAATGTTAATTAACTGACAACATACCCTATACCAAATGTCACAATTCAAACAAAATTAATTTTTTCATGTCTGCAATAAATGGAATCACTTTCAAATGATTATCACATTTTTTTGTTAGTTCACATTATCTAACATATGAAAAAACAAAATGTTCTGACTATTTAATATTTTATATACGGTGTTAATTAATTAATACAACTGTTAAAGTTTATGATTGGTATTTTGGCAAAAATTAATGGATGTATTGAAATATAACTAGTTAACAAACTGATAGTTGCCTGTGTTGTAATATATAATTGTAGATATTATTTATAAAAGCAGATGTTTTATGTGATTTGTAGTATGAACCTTGACTGTCAACTGAGATGTGATGAATCTCAAAAAGATCAGAATTCCAGGCAGCTGGATAAGTACATCGTCAACATTCCGGAGAGTTCAATTCTTATGAAATTATATTATAGTACCAACAAGTCAGTCCTAGTCTAAGCTAGTCAACTAATAAATGTTAATGTAACATAATGCTAGAGGCACTGTGTGTTTTTGATAGAAGCGTCCTTATCCTTGGATGGAGTATTCTTGCAAGGGGAGCCTTCTAGTCTTTGACCAGTCTGTAGATATGATGCTGGGCGCCATGTTCACTGTTTGAAACTTCAAATACGTAAGCTGCACATATTAACGTCTCTTGTGTATCTCTATTTGAAACAACCTGCAAAAAAAACATTTATCATTAAATCAATTGAAAAGCAAACTAAAAATCATACATTATAATAAAGCTAATTAACATTGAAGAAGTTAAGTTATTTTCCAAAGCACTAGATGTGCGTTCAAGACTTGTATGTACGTTCGGTAATAAAATATTATAGTTATTAAAATAATTTATATCAATTCAACATTGTAAAAATATGGAATAACGAGTACTAGTAAAAATTATTTTTAACTTTGATAATGTATCAGTTTTTAGATATTTTTTTTATGTTAAAGTGAATTTTTAGAAATAACTTTTAAGTACTTTTCCATCGAGATCAATTTAAGCTGAAGTGTCATATAAAAAGATATAATAAGTCTTGAAATTACCTGTAAAATAGTGAAGTTTTCAAGGACACTATTCATCATGTACTTTTCAGGCAGGTGCTTAAGTTTGTGGATAAAGTTGATCATGTACTCGCACATAGGCGATCGGTGAATGCGATAGACAAAGCGGCCTGCCTCAAAGCGTGCATACTCTGTCTCCACTTTTTCCACCACCTGCTTACCGAATGAACACACCTTCGTGCTACACGTTATTGTCATGTTCTCATTACTCTCATATCTGGAACACAAAAATACGACCATTCAAATAAATTATTATTTTTTATTTTATAACTATTTTCCGAACTTATTCCATCAAATCCATTTCAAATATGGTCTGGGTGCACAAGTTTCTTGAAGTGCATCCAGAATGATAAACTATTACTTTATAGGAGTTGGTTTTTAATTGTTCAGACATTAGAAAAAATAACAAATCTTATTTTGTGTGATACAATATTTTTAATTATTGGTAATCTTCATTCTTTTTTTATAGTAATCGTGTTTGATCATGTGGATAAAATAACATCATACACAAATTAAATAATTATCAATATTGTAAATAATAATCTTCATTTCATCTGGGTGATAAAATGTGAGTAAAAGTATTTTTTTAAATTAACATGAAATGAAATTAAACTATTGAAATGAAATTGAGCCTGTAACCTTTACATGATAAAAATCTGGTCACATGTAACATTACTACTAAATAATGCAATTTTAAAATCAAGAATAAAATCTTTTTGCAAATGGAGACAAATTTTTAAAAAATGTGCAACTAAATATAACTTACTGGCTAGTTACAGCGTAAAATGCTCCGGCCTCATCTTGAATATTGGTATTGAGGTCTGCCCAAAATTTAACAAGGAAGAATGCACTCTGCGGTCCCTTATCGTAGAGTTCTTTGAGGCCACCTTTTTTCTCAGGGAATTTGTCATATATTTGTCTTACATCAACAGACTGAAAAAAAAAGTTTAAATTAATCATTCAATTATATTAGGATTACAAAATTGAATAATTTTCATAATGCACAGCAATAAATTATCTACTCAAACTAAGGCCTTATTCATAGTTCGGCTAGTAGCCTAGTACAGTAAACAAAATTAGCATTCTAATAGGTTTTTTTAAAAAGATTGCGATAAAAATGAAAGGTCATAAATTAGTTAAGTAATAACTTTGCTCATCAAATCAAATATCAAATAATTCTATGTACATTTTAAAGTTGCCTCTTTGCTTCAACAAAACATTTTTGCTAAATGTTTTTTAAATTCCCATTTCCCTAGACAATTTTGATTGAACTCCCAGGTAAATTAACTATACCCTGTATGTGATCATTTCATATTTTATTTTGTTTTTGCTTGTCAAATTTAACATTTATTTTACTATACATATTTTATACATAAATCTATGTTTGTTTTTTTGCTCTTTTAGTGTAACTTATTGAATATTATTAAAAATTCAGTTTTTTATTCTTCTACTATCTATAATAATATATTCGCGAAATATGATTTAAAATTTCCCACTTCCTGGGAGCAAAACATCAATTTTCTTCCTCAATTTTTTTGACAGGTCAATAAATAATTATAATTATTAAAATCAGTTTCAAAAGCTTACTTCTAATAATGGGTCTGCATACGTTGCTGATCCTCCTATGTGTACATAGAGATGTTTGTGGTACTGTAAAATGAAATGTATACAATATAAATTACCATGCTTAACCAATTTAAATAAATGTCGTCTGCCATAAATTGATGAAGATCTTAGTAATGAAAAATTACCGAAGCCATTAATATAAGTAGTATTAAAGTTACTATTCTATTTATGGCTAAATAATCATTATAAGTTTGACATTGGCCATCTGCTTAATGCAGAGAAAAGTGTGCCGAAAAAAACATCTGGATTGTGGGAGAAGTAGTTGATTGTGATTAACAGCTTATAATGAATATTCTAATTATTATTTAAAGATGAAGCACTTTATCATATTCTATTTATAAAAGTAGTGATACATTGAAGTAGTATATTTAAATCATCACTAAACAGCCTGATTTTACTGTGGATGTTCTATTGCGGATTGGTGAGCTTTGAACTTTTGGACCCACATAATAAAGATAATGATTTTCAAAGTGAGCTATAATCTGTGAATTATGGATGTGAAAATTATCATTCAAACTCTAATATCGTCCTTTCTTTTCTTTCGTATGGCTACTCGTGAAAGAACTTTCATTGATTACTTCTTCACACCCTAATAGTACTCTGACCCTTATATTCGACAAGATTTTTTCCAATTTTTGAGACTGTTTTAGTGTTTTTGAAATCAAATTTTTTACTAAGGTCTGATTTGGACTGTCCCAAATCCAAATATTCACTTGCATTTTGTGTATTTTCATTAAAAGTTTTAGTATTAATAGAACACGTATTTTTTTTGCAATTGTACAAAAATAAAAATAAATTACATACAAAAAAAAACCTATTAAAGTGAGTAGCACTGTATCAGCTGTAAAAAAGATATCTGATGTTAATAGGATTGGTAAAATTTAATATTCGGCAGGAAGGGGGTTTACAGGAGAGAAAAATTGACAAATGGTTTACAGGGATTTTTTTTGGAAAACTCTTTGCAATAGCAGAATTGACTTACAGTCTCGGAGTCTCTTTGTTGTTCCATAAAGGCGGAGAATTCGACAAGTCGTAATTTGTGGGTGGCAATCGCTCTTCCTTCCCAAGGAGGTGGGGCTGATACTTCAGCTCCCCCGACTCCTAGACCGCCTCCTACACCCACTCCCACTCCGACTACACCTTTTCCTGGACCATATGCTCCTTGAGGGAAAGGTTTCACACTGTAACAAAATAAAATCAAAATGTTACCCATGTCAAATGCCAAATTTATGATGTACAATATATAGGTACCACAGCTATAGTTATCCATTAACTATGTGGTGTATATATTATGTTGAATACTTGCATTCAGCTTGGCTGTGAGCACAATTAATTTTTGTATGGAATGCATAAATTCATAATGTGGAAATAAATTATATGAACAGTAAAAATAGTAACAGCAATGTGCGAAATACCAACACTTCTAAATAAAACAGCAATAATCCAATTTTTAAATATGTTATTATTTCGACTGCGTTCATTGTATTCAGTAACAGAAAATATATTTTATATAAACATACCAAAAACAACATAAATTGAAATTTCTCATACTATATAATGAATAAATAATGAAAAATCCTTACTCTTGCGACGTCCCTGGCTGAAGGCCTGGCTGCCAAAATTGCTGGAAAAAAATAAGATGTATAAATTAGTCACATCATAAAAATAAACACTTCATTTACTTTCTCAGATACATTAGAATCCTAAATACCCTACTGCCATTTCAAATAATTTTTATTCTCATGAGTGACCAGATACGCAAGTTCTGAGCTACTAACTAGAGCCTGATAAAAAAAAATTAATTCAGTATCTTTTGCCCCTATTGAAATAAAATTGAATTATGTTTTCATTTTACATATTAATCAATTTTACCAATACTTTTTCAGCAAATAGGTTTGCATGTATTTGAATTCTACAAACTATTAAATAAAAATTTACATCAGAAATATAACATTTTTGAAGATTTTTACAATATTTATTTTATTTCACAATAATATTAAAATGAGCCATGTTATTATTATTTGCATAGAAGAAAAACAGCATATGTGGCACGTCAGCTATATTATTTTTAATTTACCGAACTTAAAATTTTCAGTAAAAAGACAACATAAGTTAATAAGCATGTATAATAAAAAAGGACCAATCAATATTTATATGTAAAACGATAAAGCGGAACAGTAAGCGAAAAAGTTTTTAATTTGCAGTAACTATTTAAAGTTTCTGGTTCATAAATAATACCATGAGCGATGGAGGAAAGATGACTATTGGTATATCTTTGACGAATAACAGCAGGCTTACTCTATCTAGTACATGTACCATTAAAGCTAAAAATATCATCCGCATAGAGATGGATAAGTTTATAATAAATTGATAAATTCTGCTTTCCAATTGAATGAGTGTACTAGAATAAGCCTGCCGGAGTATTATTTTGGGGAATGGAAAATAGTATGAAAATCGTTAAATGGGGCATTTTATTTTTTTGAGCTGGCCACACACACACACTATGGCTTACCGCCGGGTGGTATGATAACGGAAGACCAGCCACTATTTGAGCGCTAGATAAGGACGACATGCTCTGCATTGCTTTCTCCTTTAACATACCTCCATCCTAAATAATATACATCAGTAATTTCAAAAGCTATTTTATCTTAGAAATAATTTATATAATGACAGTACGAGATATTTACAATAAATTATGATCTTTTATTGCTTCTTTTATTGCTTCTTTTATATGCTTTATAGGATGTCATTATATTCCATAAAAAAATAGCTACTAATTAAAAAACACATTAGATAAATCTGTGTGTAAAACCACTAGAAGATAGAATTATCATGAAGACAATATAATTTAATCGAAAATTGTAAATAATAATGAGAAAAAAAGTTGAAGCATTGTTTTCAAATGGACTTTTACCTGTAATTTAGAAATCATAATTATCAGCTAATATGAAGTAATTTCCATTCGAAAACCTTGAAAACACTTTAAAAGATCATTGTGGATTATATCGAAATGAATATAAAAACCAAAATAACATTCAATTTCATTTTACTTCTAAGAAAGAATGCCAAAATCATATTGAATGTAATGTAAAAAAAAATGGGTAATTTGAAAAGGATGATCTATCTCTCATGGAATGCATTATTTATATAGGAATGATTTGTGAATTTATAATTTTCTTGAATATTTAAATGTTCATGTAATATTTTTTTCGTATCTCTTACCACTTTAAGTTTAGCCTGTATTTCTCTGAGTTTCCGTCTGGCAAGGACTTGTATGTGAGAGGACACCTGCTTTCTCGTCCTCGTTTTCCCCGTTCTTAACTTAATATATCTGGCAATAAGTTCATTCCTTCCTGGAAATAAAAGAAATAACAATTTGTTAGTAATATTATACACTACCTAAACAAAGCAATGGTTATCAGTCTATTCCAAAATAATATATCAATTTAATAAAAGATATGTGACTATTCCTATACTATACGAATTTTTTTTAGATATATTTAAGTTTTAATTTTAAATACATAGGTCTTTATGATCTCCACATCCTAATTTACCGACCCTATAACCATTGAAAAACACGCAAGTGTAAATGAATAACGAGAAAAAAAAAGAAATTTCAGGAAAAGGTGCAAATGAGGAGGGTAGTTAAATGAACTTATTTCACTACGCCAAAATTGTATAAAAAGTATTTTTGTAATTAATATTTTTGTCTGATGGTACTTGATGGAAATTGATTTTAAATTCTAAATTATTTAAAACTGGTAAACTTCTATATGTGATGTCACATAAAACCATATACCATCCTTTTCAATGTTTATTTTTGTTTACAATATTTTCTACCGGTTGCTTCTTCTATACTAGAAATACTTAATCAAAATATTCACTTTTGAATTTTCGCATAGTGGAGTAAATTCACTCTGGAACTACATCCCTCAAATTCACCATTATTATATTTTGGATTTAATATATTTATTTGGTTTTGGTAAAAAAAAAACAGTTTAAAACCGTAACCATTAGCCACTTAATTATCTGTTTTTAATTTTGATTTTAAAATATAACTGAATGATACTTTTACAGTATGTATATTTAAGCTGATCCTAATGCAAAAATAGGTCATCAGAAAAATATTCAGTTAATAATCGATATCTGTTATTGTGTTAAATATTGTCCAGAAGAGAAATAATTTCATAAAAAAAATATACAAATGCAACCTCCAAAATGATTATTTTATATTTTGTATCATGAAGTACGTGTGTAATTAATTATTTTCTTTAAGTTATTTAAATAGAAAACCTTTTGAAATATATGAAAAATAAGAAAAATTTCCAGTCATTCGGTCACTCGTTGATTATTCGGGCCACTATGTTCTACTGGTCACAGGAGAAAGGGAGCCGAAGAAAGAAAATTGTTTCGACGGAAAGACGCGAACTTAAATTTCGCAAAGCGGATATTATCCCTCGCAACACAAGTGGTATTATTCTAATTAATTTTGTTGCTCTGTAAATTTTAATCTCAAAGTTAGACAAACATGAAGCAGACTCCATACAACTCGGCAAGTTTCAAGAAGAGTAAGTATGTAAGTATAACATAAACGAAGAGTTTAAACTTTTCAACGGGCTGAGTAGGTATTACAAAGTTGAGTCATTATTTCAACCGCGAGCGAGTCGGCCCGCTACCATTCAGGAGCGCGGATTCTGCAGGAAAACTTCCCGCAAACAATATGCGAGGAACTGTAATATTCGAAACTGCGATACGATGTATGACCGAAGGCTATTCTGAGAACTACGCGAGTGTCAAATACTGAGACGCATTCTTTTATACGTTACTAGACTAACTTTTTAGCAACGATGTTTCACATGGCAATAATATCAAGATTATATTCTATGCTTAAAGCACTTCCGATTCGAAAAATACGATGTATAATAACTTAACTGGAAGTGCTTATAGAAATTTCACAAGCATGTGTATCGTAATTTACGACTTATGTCTCATATTTATGCATCATCAGGATCTATTCGCACAGACTAATTAATGTAATATCATAATATTATTAGAAAACATTACACGGTTTATCATATACAAATTCAACCTACCATTTTTTCATTTTATTGAATTGATACATAAAGCTTAAAATACTTAACTGAGAAAAGCCATTTCATGTCATTTTAACGTTTTTTTCATCTATAATATAATATTATACATAGCACCATTTCAGAACCTAAAGATGGTGACAGTAGATACACTTCGCGGATAACGATTCTTATGTTTAAGATTTAGTGTACAAATTTTTGACATTTTCGGATTAGTACCATTGGCGCTTTATCATCGATGCATTTGACAACAATTTATTCAAAATAATGTCTGCGGGATCAGGCAACCATTATACAAAAAGTGAATTATCTTGGTATATATCATCGCATCTTCCAAACTTTTTTGAAAAACGACTCATAGTGACAACAAACGATACGAACAATAAAATTAAAAAATGTTATAATAATATAATAAGAATGTTGAAAATACTAAGGATAAGTACTAACGAGTAGAGCATTGGCAACGAAGGAAACTGTAAATTCCACTAATTAGTGGCAACGGATATTCATTACCGTTCCGATATTTGCTTAATGGCCAGGTGTACTATAATAGAAAGAAGCCCTCCCACAAAAAAAAAACTAGCAAATTGAATAAAACAAAAAGTTTAAAAATAATTCGGTCGCAATATCAAACGGTTGCCGCTCGGATGCCGCAAAGGAGAGAAGAGTAGATCGGGGTAAATTCTTCCAGTGAACGAGTATGATTAAGAGCGTGATATTGTCGGGCCATTGTTATCTTTAAACTTACTTCCGAACAAAACCGGTGACGTATTTACTACGGATAAAGCCGTACACATGGTAAGGTTGGAGCGGGCGGACCGGCGAATATTTCGACTCACTAACAGCGGACGCGGTGGCAGGGGGCGGGACACGACCTCCGACAGGGGAGGAAGTGTCCTCAGGGGTGGAACGATTTAATTTTTGAATTAAATAGTCAAATAAATTATCAAATAATAAAATTTATGTTCATTTTTTTAAATATGTTCAATTCACGTTATATTTACCTGTTACAATTCACGTTTTATTTTATAAACATATTATTTTTTACATGGTTCTTGTGATTTTGTTAGTGCATCACAAGCCATCACCATAATTTTTAATGTAATTGTTCCTTTAATTACAAGATTTGACCGCACCAGATTCTAGTCGATCCATTGAAGAGTTCTCGTCGATCGAGTGTAATCGATCCTTGCAACAGCCTGACAAGTCCCTTCTCATATATGAAACAACGGAGCGCGCGATAACTGCACAAAAAATAACTTCGGTTGTGTAATACCTACAACTAACTATACCTACTTTCCTCGCCATATACTATTTTAAAACAACGCTCTTAAAACTCTTCAGTAGTATCTCTCGCATCTTAGATCAGCATAGGAATCGCGGGAGTGTATCATTTGGTTTAAGACATCTTAAGCCGCAGTGGGACAACAAACTGTAGTACAACGTATTTACATCTTTCAATATAATGCTTCATTTCTTGGCTGATGTCATGTCAATGATTGAATAACGAATAGTGTGTTACTCGGTACATATAACTACATTTGAGATAGAATTGGCGATAGACTGAAACGCAAAAACAAAAAAAATCCTCCAAATTGTGTTTTAGAAATTTTAAATGTGTCAGAATGACTAGATAATAAAAACTAAGCCCAGCATCTTCCTCTCCCATTGTGTCGTGTATTATGAATAAAATGCCCTCCGTGAACCGACAAATTTAAATCCTTACATCTTTCCCTGATCCGATCGCAGAATTATTTTTTCACTCGTGCACAATATCAATGCTGCGTTTATTAAGTATGAATGACTTATAACGACGATAACGTTGCTAGTGATAAAAGGACGTATTTATTAAATGAACTAATTAAGATCAGCGACAGTTAAAAAATTGTTAACTGGAATGAGTGCCGCCCTTGCGGGTCCGCTGCGCGCCGGCGGAGGGCGGTTGCCGGTTGCCGCAGAGCACAGTTTCTCCGCCCTTCTTTATATTTTCTTGTACGTTTCGCCGGGCGGGTACGCGCGCGCTCTCTCGCTCACTAATTGCGCATTCTTCGCATAGTTTCGGCCCACCCCCAGCCGCCCGCCGGTCCCCCCCAGCCGGCTGCACAGACCCGAATAAGGGGGTGGCGGCAGTCGACCTCCCTCAGAGTGGACACTCGCACAGAGAAACATACGTCTTCGAAATTGCGACCGTGACGATATCTTCGCGACAGTTTATGTGGGTACGTTTGTTTTGCTGTCGGAATAATACACAATAATTAAATTACACGAAATTAGGTGTAGGGTTTTCGTTCAGGACAATGCTCTTGTGCATATTCTACATTAAATTACAGAACGAATTAAGACGCATAAAATGACGAAAAATTTTACTTAAAAAAAACGATTAAAATTTTTAAATTGTAAATCAATTGAAAATGTCGCAAGAGTTGAAACCAACCATCGCAATAATAAAAAGATCGTTAATACAATTCCAATATAACACGGATGGAATGACATATGGATTATATTACAATTACTACATGTTTCATCATTTAAATCTAAGTATTACTCTTTTGAATATTGACATTTTAATAACAAAATGAATTCCAAGTATTTTAACAAAAAAATATATAGCTAGCCATTAAACGAGTCCCTCCCGTCTTCCACACATTGAAAACACTTTTACAATTTCCACGTCACTTTAATCGCGACGAAAGCTTAGCTGGGGAAATTGATTGCCCAGCTAGTTTTGCAGACAGTAAAATCAGATAAATATAAAGTAGTAGAAGACAATTTTGTACACAAAACCGTGCTACAATGAATAGTCCACAATGTTGCTAGCAACGATCTCTATCCAGTCTGCAATGATATGTATGGATCGTTTCACTAAATTCCATTGCTGTGAATAATATATCTCAGTGTTGTTTGTATCCGCAGTGATAAAATACTAAATACTAAGTAGCCGAAGCATGAAGTGTTTATAGAATGTTGAAAGTGTGTTTATTTTCGGTGGCGTGTCACCCTCCAAAGACTTCGGTCCCGGTCGAAGTATCAGGCGCGTTCAACAAAGTCAAGGCTTTATGAAAACTTGTCTTTGTTTTTAGGTTCATTCTGAAGAAGTATGAAGGCGTTTTATGGCGCCCGTGCATTCTTAGAATTGTTCAGATAACGAAGATTTACGTTGGGCGTTTTGTCTCGGCCGCCGCGGCGCTAAATATTCAAAGTTTTCTTCCGGCGTCCCTTTCCTCGCGCGTTCACGCTGCACGTAAACGCAAAGACGACGGTCACCCGACGCCGAGCACCTCCTCACTTGACTCTTATATTATGCATTAAGTATGGGGGAATGGGGGTGCTTTTATCGTTTTAATTTGAACTTTACAGCACACATTATTCTCCTGAAAATCGCACTCTTAATAAACACATTGTGGACTATTTATTATTATAAAACTCGAGTCTCAAAACGTTTATTTGATAACAAATAAAAAAACTTATAGTTACTACCATCAAGTTTGAAGGATCAAGCATACACTCGATTCACCATCTCACTTTTAAAAAATGCATAACAACTGACATAATTTACACCTACAAACTAAATTCAAATATCATATATCGTCCCTTTAAAGGTAAAACTCATTAAGGGCATTTTTGGCCAAAATAACCTTTTTTGATAGATCCACTATGTTTTACAAGGCATATCGTTTCCACAAATCAGTTTGACGATAGCTATCCTATTAACAGAGAAAAAACAGAAGAGTGTAACTAAAGAAATAGATTTTATATCGTAAAAAATATTTTAAAACTTCAATATCTCAAAACTATAAAAATGCAGATAATGAGATTTACCTTTAAAGGGGCGTTATACTAAAAGCTAAATTGATTTGTATATCGATAATGTAGCAATTCTCGAAAGGTGTAGTGTTTTCCACCATACCATTTAGATATGTAGTGTCAGTCTTCATTTCGTTATCATTTCCGGTTACTACACCAAAATGATTATTTAATCAGTCATGTATGGATATTACATGTAATAAAAATATGCAAGTTTTAATTCGTGTCTATGAAATCTTAGCAGTTTTCACCGAGCTTAAAAGTTCTCAAGTGGTAGCAGTGAGCACGTCGGTCTTAATTATATCCACAGCCTGCAAAGTTTCCGCGTGAGAGCTTTCACTCAGTTCGAGTGGAGTTCGTATCGGCAGTCGATCATAGTACCAACGGGCGGAACGGAGATAGTACGGCGCGGTCAGTGGAAAACTTATCCGAGACGATTCGCTAGTAAGGGTCACTTCACACGACGACGACGCATTTAATTATTGTCAAATTAAAGTTGTTACGATACTAAATAGTATTTGTCTCCCCAATGGTGAAGAGTAACGTTAGCGTGTGCGCCTTGCATCCAGGGAGTGCGGGTTTGATTCCCACATCTGCTAAGATTTTTTAATCCGATGTAGGATTGGGTGCTCATTGGGTTGAGCAATTGTCTGACAACCAATTCTCGTGAAAAATAATCTCGCGATACATGTGACATTGAGAAGAACCGAACACTCCACTTTCCGAGAGGACATCTTCACACTGTATAATCCATATGCCCCACTTTCGGAGCGGCCTATTTAAGTGTATTGTGTACTAAGTAAACTTTGTAAACCTCTCAAATGAGATAGGCCCGTTAACTTACATTTTTAAGTTATTTAAGACCATTTATTATAAGTAGGGTTGATTACAAACGAAATTATTTAAATAATATAACATTTAAAAACTGTAGCTATTTAAAGCTCAAAAAACCCTTTTTACGTATTTTAATACACAAGTTTCACATTTTCAAAGCCGGAATACAAATCTTATACAAATGTGAAAAAAACGCCACCACAATATCTTCTGATAGTGAAACCATCTACACGAAATGTATAATTGACAATTTAACTCTGATCGCAACAATATTTACAGCGCCAATAATTAAGGTTTAATTTTCATAATAATAAAAGTAGCATAAAAGAATCTTTATCTGATGTAAACGTATATATTTTATATTTTAATGGCAATGTATGATACCGGGAAAAATCTGATTCGTCTCTGATTTATCATTAATTAGAATACTTTTAAAAACTTGTCTATATACAACTAACTGAGCACAATATAAATGTCATAATATCAGTGACTCTAACATTGTAAATTCGTTTTCAACACATATAAATAGTTTGTTTATACTCAAATTACGTTACAATTTACAAGAAGTGTATAATTTACGAGAAAAACAAATCAAGGCGGCTATGCGCTGGTGTGTTTATATAAATGTACAATCTGCCGTCAATGTATTGGAGCAGACGTTATGAGACTGTAAACACGCCATTATTGGATGGGGTTGTGTAAGTTAGGGCATCCTAAAACTAACTGGCCCACTTCAAACTTCAATACTTGAGAGAAGCCCGAATACTTGGGAGTGGTGATCATATACCGCTACTATCTATCTGCCGACCCCTTTGCTCTGAACTCTAGACCAGAGGGTTGTGAAAATTTTCAAAAATATATTTACCGCTTCGCTGAAAATTAAGAAAATGTTGCATAGGCCAATTGAGACAATAATTATCGTAAACTGGTAATCTTCCATATGTGAGATCACTGTTAGCGACCCGGGTTTCGCCTTT